>JAAAKG020134242.1:0-13907 GCA_010014905.2 Druon quercuslanigerum | reverse complement strand
AGGCCTGACATAGTCCTCCTTGACTTCGAGAAGCGAACCATGTTCGTTATCGAATTTTCGGCACCAGCTGACAAAAACATCATAGCCCAGGAGAATGAAAAGAAAGAGAGGTGTAGAGACCTTATAAGGGAGTTACGACGATTATACCCGGAATATTCTGTTAAATTAATCGTCCTTATAATCAGCGCTCTTGGAGGTGCCAAGCTTTCAATGGTTAATATCCTGAAAAGCAACCCATGCGTGTGAAAAATATGCTCAAACACTGGCCGAAAAACGCAGAAGGTGGTCGTCCTCGGGTCGCTCTGTGTCCTCAGGGTGCACGAGATTTTTTCCGGATCGTCGTATTGATTCCGTCACAGAGTGTAACTACCAATCTGACGGTCGTGCGACAAAAGCCTTCATCGCTACAATCTTAAATTTAAACATCGTTATCAATTTTTACCATCATGTTCTAATTTTGAAATTTACCAGTCTTGAGTGCTTCACTTTAAAAAAGTTTAATTTCAAGAGTCCACAATTGGAAATTTTACTACTGATAACATTTCTTTACTTTTGAAAAGCTTCAGGTTTTATTTATTAGTTTTTTTTATTAGTGACGAAAATAGTTAATGTAAATAGAGGATTAATGCAATTATATTATAATTGCTGAATTTGTTTAAATTGAACTATTAGGAAAAAAGTATAGAAGTATTGCAGAGAGCATGTTTAGCACAAATGTTTTGTTATAAAATAATATCTTAAATTTATGAAAAATCATTTTTGTTTGAAATTACCTGTATCGCCCCTATGAGTAATAATGTTTGGGAATAAATAATTTAAAAATGTTTGCAATTGACCAATTTTAAATCTCAAAACTTTCAAAAGTTAACAATTTTTTAGGTTAAAGAATTTCAAAATTGAATGATTTCAGATTAAAAGTTCGAAAATAAGACAGTTTCAAATTGTCAAAAATTGGATGACAGATTAGAATTATGAGAATTACATAATTTAAAAATCAAATTAATTGGAATTGTGTACTTGATACTTAAAAGCATACAAAAAAATTTTAATTTAAATAATTTGTTATCGAAGAGATTAAAATTTGAAAATTGCAAATGGGAAACTAAAGTGAATATTTATAAGCAAAATCTTCTAAAATTATATAACTTTTTGTTTTCATTACATAAAAAAATTATAGATAATAAACTTTAACTCTAAAATTTTAACCACTTAAAATTATAGAAATTACGAAATTACTGAGGTATCAAATCGTTTAATTTTTAAGACTTCATTTAGAATTATTATTCATTTTTAAAATCTTGGTATCAAATATTTTTAAATTTCAAATTAATTATATTTGTCAATGTTCAAATAAAAATGAAACAATTTTAAGATATGGCTTTGAAAATAAATAATAAAGTAATATGAATTAAGATCTCTATAATTTCAGTGTTTGAAATTAAGAAGTTTTAATCCTTTCAATTCGAAATTGTTTTTATTATTTTTAGTTAATTTTTCACTTTTTTGAATTTATTTAAGAGACACTTAATTGCAAATTATTTAGTTACAAATCCTTTCATCTGTTAATTGTACAACTATCTAGTATTCAATTTTATATTCTACGATTTCAAACCATTTTAAATTAAAGCAGACAATTTTAAATGTTTAGAATTAAAACAAAACAATTTAAATGATGTAAAATTATTAAATTTTAGATTGACTAACGAGGAGTGTAGTATAAAATTTTGCAACTTCGAAAGATTTAGTTATAAAATTTGAAACTATTATCGATGTGGGATGAATATAATTGATATTCCTTAAATAATTAAGGCTATAAATTAACAATTATTGTACAGTATCAGCTGTGAAATCCTTAATATAAATGTAGAATATGTCAGTGTGGCCTCTAGAAACAAAAACAGATTTCTGGCCATTTACGGATTACCAAACATTTGTGCAAGTCAGTGATGATGCCTATTTTCAAGAAAAGGGCATCAAAAGCCTTTTCGCAACTATAGTGTAATAATATTTTTTTAAATTGATGTTAAAAATGTTATATATCGCTGAACAAGATAGTTTCCCCATAAAATTGATTGAATGCTTATTTTTATTAATGAATAATAAAAAAGTGAGTTAATCTCTTTGGTTTTAAATAAAAAACCTTCAGTTTCTTAGTCCTAAAAATCGAACTCTCTTACAATTCCGAATTTAAAGTTACATAATTGTACATTTTATTTATGTAAATTTTTAAGATGATAAATATGCTTAAAATTAAAAGTTGAAGTTCAATTATTCTAAAATCGGTGAAATGGACATGCTCTAAAAAACAATTTTAAACCTTGTTTATAAATTAAAGCTTTATTAAATTAGTAATATAATTAAGAAACATGGAAAAGGGGATGGACCAGTCGTCCCGAAAATACAAGACTACTAGCCAAGCTTATAAAAAATACTTGACGTCATGATTTTAAAAATTTTATGACGTTGATCTAAGGTCAAAAATTAATGAATTGCCCGAAAAGCCCGTGGAAATATAGCAGTGTCAATATGCTGAGAATGAATCGTAAATTATTATATTATATAATTAAACATAAAATAGATGTATACACTTTTGAACTTTTTGACTTTTGTTCTTAACGTTTAGTTCTTACTTCCAGCTAAATATTGTCATAAACTGGGGCAAGCATCTAGCTGTATGATCGATTTCAGTGGCCCTTAATTGCTTAATCCGGAGCTGGTTATCTCCCCAAGCAACTATGCCTGATATAACTAGGTGGTACTACCGGCACTGCGGCACACAGTTAAGATAAATGGCCCAGGATCAGGAGCATATTATTTTACTCTCCAGTTTAATTAATGCTTTGCACCACCCCACCACACACATCCTCTGCTGTGTACATATTTCAAAAAATACGCATGCACGCAAATACCCACTAACTGAATACACCAGGTTCATTGCAATTATGTGCTCCTATTTTTCAAAACACTTTTTTACTCTTTTTTTCCTCTTCGAAATGAGTGCAACCTTTCCAAGTTATTCTCTCATGAAATATATTGTATGGCAAACAGAACACGAAATTAGAACGAAAATATTGAAGAACTTTGGCTATTTTATCGTGCGGTATTGACCAGTGTTCTATATTTTTATTGAAATTATTTTGAGTATGAAACCAGATCGAAGGGAGCAACTCAGTAAAAAGAGTGGATAAAGTGAGATCATTTTTTCTTTTTTTTTTGCCAATTTTCATTACGAGATTCATAATGTGCTTTCAGAATTAATGATCTCGTATTATTAAGCTAGGAACGTATATTAAAACTCATCATACTTTTTCCTTCCTTTCAATTTCCTTCGTGTTTTAACTTTTATTTGTTTTCCTGAATACCCAGGGGAAATACTGATATGATGCGAATGAAATAATTAATAACATTCATGAGAGAAACTTCCTATGAATAGCAATTAGCTCTCCTTCCTGCCTGAATTTTCCTTCAATTATATAAGCATATATATGCAACTATTTCAATTCAAGGTTTAAATTGTTAGAGTTATAGTAAACTTAATGCTTAAATCTCACATTTACATTTAAATGAATGTCCAAAATAGTTTGAAGATCATTATTTCCTCGAATATTTACATGAATAGCAGCATAGAGAAGTATTTTCAGAAAACTAAAACAACATTTATTGGCGAAATAAATTCTGTAATGTGTTTGTAAAGATTGATTTGAAAATAAAAAACATTATTAAGTATATATGAACAGAATCTCATTAAATTATCTTTATCTCTCAGACTAATTAAAGCAGTATTTAGCAGGTTTCTTACTCTTAACTCTCATCCTGATATTGAACCTTAAGAAATCCCACAAAAGGGTATCCAATTACATCATAAGGCGGGAAAGATGAACTTTGTCGGAGTAAAAAGTTATTAATTATTAAATAATAAAATAAAATGGATTTTTAAACTTATTAATTGATTGTTTCGTACTTACGCATTCATTGCAAAATTTCGAGATGTAACTACTTTAATATATTGTCGGCCTAAAGTTTCACTATGTCCCTTAGCTGTCAAACTGAGAAATAAAGGTTTAAAGTTAGTCTATATTATATTCTCTAAGAGAATATAGTTATAAATAATAATGATTTGTTTAAAAAAATTATTTTTTTTTACTTGCATTATTTATAACCTCACAGAGTGAAACGTGGACAAAAATTTAAAAACATTAGAAAACCCGCAATTATCTAGCATCACTAAAGGAAAATATAGTTATAAAACCTAATGATTTATAAAAACAAGTATTTTTTGTTAAATTTATGTTATTAATTATTTTGTTAATTGCAATTATTTATTACTTCACTCTAATTGAATAGTGGACAAAAAGTTTTCAATTTCGGAAAAAACTGCTACTATCTGGTATTAATATAGAAGAAGATAGCTATAAACAATATTAATTTGATGCTTCGGCAGAAATAACGTTGTATCAACACATATTTTGTATCCATGGAATTCCATGTATATGAGTTTTTCTTTTATCTGCTTATCTATTCGGCGATGGTGCTGCGATCGAAAATTCTAAAATTGAATTAGGAAAAAATTTCAAAATGCTTGAGATTACATACTTCGAAAATATATCTCTCTAAGTCTAACATTGAAGTTTTAAACAAAGGTAAAAAAAGAAAATTAAATTGATCAGAATCACATGCAGGAAAGAAAAAGGGACAGAGAGGCTGGAATAAACGTCCAGAACCGATAATATCAAATATAATGTTCAAAAATATTAAAATAAATAAATAAGTGAAACATATTTACCAGAAATTATACTAAGAATACTATTTAAATTATTTTGATAATAAAATGCAAATAAAACTTTAAATTACAATTAAACGAATAATTAAGCGGGTTTTCCCTTTCTTTTAATGAAAAGGCGAGAACTTATATTTGTATTAATTTATTTACAATAGTATCAAGTTTGCAAACGATTTAACCTAATAATTATTTTTATTTATTGAAATTTGCCGAAATCAATTTCGAATTTTTTTTGGCACTCTTAAGCGAATGTAATAAATAAAATGGAAGTAAATAACCTTGACTATTTGGATATTTTATTCCAAATTCAATTTTCAAAGGACCCCGCACAATTTATATTTGAATCTGGCTACGGTCAAAATGGCTTAAATTGCAACATAATTTAGTTCAAAGCCTCCTGATCAAAAAATACTAATTGGTACTAGTCAAAAAAATCAAAAGTTTTCGAGACAGGTGGCTGATCGAGAAAAATATGACCACAAGCGAATCTAATATCCCGCTTGAAACTTAAAGATGAAGATGCAGATTTTTCAATAAACTTTATATTTTTGACAATTGTTTCTGTTGTACCCTCGAGGCATGACATAGTTCTCCTTGACTTCGAGAAAGCGAACCATGTTCGTTATCGAATTTTCGGCACCGACTGACAAAAACATCATAGCCAAAGAGAATGAAAAGCAAGAGAGGTATAGAGACCTTTTAAGGGTGTTGCGACAATTGTACCCGGAATATTCTGTTAAATTAATTGAAAATACTAGAAAGACTGGTGAGACTAGTCTCACTAATGAGGGCCACAAAACGCCGCTACCCTGGTAATACTAGGCGAAATCATGGCGCTGACCTGGCAATGTAAATACTGTTCGAAATATTAAAGGTGGAAGTCAGTTCATTCAATGAGTACAAGACTGTAGATCAGCCCAATTATCAAAGGAAAAGCCAGTCATTGCTAAGGGCAATGTAATGGGACTGCACTGGCAATGTGAAGATTTTTCAAAATAATCAAGGCAAACGACATTATGGACTATCAAAGATATTTTGTAGTCCAGATAATTAAGACAAGACTATAGGTCAGACCAACCAACAGTATTTACAATGCCAGGAAAGCATCATGATTTCGCCTATTATTAGCAGGACAGCACCATTTTGTTGCCCTTATTAGCTGGACTGGCCTTACCAGTCTTTCTAGTATTTTCAACGATTGTGCTGATCCCAGTTTATTGAAAAATCTGCACCTCATCTTCAAGTTTTAAGAGGGACATTAGATTCGCTTGTAGTCATATTTTTCTCGTTCAGCCCCACCTATCTCCGGATTTTAATGTAAATTGTGCGGGGTCCTTTTCGACAACAGCGCTTCCGCGGAATAGAGAAACAGTTGAAAGAAATCTTATATACCTAGAAGTCCATGCATACAAAATATGTGTTGAATCAACGTTATTTCTGCCGAGGCTTCATTTGTTTAAACAATTATTTTGGCTTATTTGAATTAAATATCAACTCGCGCAAAGTGAAAAGTAGACAAAAAGTTAAAAAAATTAAAGAAAACCCGCAGTTTCTAACATTATTCACAGAGAATATTACATTAAGAATAACAATAAACAATTATGATTGCTCACATTAGTTAACTGTTAACTCACTATAATTGAAGATTCGACAAAAAATGAATTTTTTTTAGAAAAATTATATTATGTGTTAGATACAATTTGTATTAAAATAACCAAAAAAATCATAATTACCTCGAAGAACTCTTAAAACACATTTTTTCGCTCATCGGGTTTATTTAGGATCATATGAAACGGACTTATATGGGGGTACTATTTGGAAAGCAATATTTTATTTATATTCTATGATTGTCTTTATTTCTTATGGGAAATAGGTGTTGAAGTTCATGGAACTTGAGCAACCTCTAAATATAACTTTTTTCACATATATAAAAATGTATCTATTTTGATTAGATTTGAACAAATTTTCGGGTGACATGTATCTCAATTGGAAGAAAAAAATTTCAATGTATTTTTGAAATACTCTATTGTACATCGAATTGTCTGAAAATAATACCAATATTACTGAAACTTTTTAAAAACCTTGGAATACATTAATAAATATTTTACAGCGCACACGTATTTGTCAGATGTATACAGTGTTATTCAAAATATAAATAAAAATAAATATGAAAAACTTTTTACTCACTTCACGATAATATTCTAGAATTCGAGTTTTAAAAAATGATATTTGGTCATTTTCAACGACTTATCATATTTGTTACTGTATTTTGAGAAAGACGGTAGTTACTAACAATAAATAAAATTCAAATAAGTTGAAACAATGCAGAGGTTTAAAAAAAAATATATCGTTATTGGAAAATTATTAACAAATATGCACTATTTTCTCTAATTGAAATGTATAATGTAACTAATTTGAGTCGTATTCATTTAAATAATTTGAAATCTCAATACTAAATGTTTAGCGTAACTTCCAAATATGTAGTTTAAATTTAATAGTGGCTGAGTAACGCTCGCAATTTTGAGTTAAAGCCACCTTTCAAATTTAATCGACGTTGCTTGATTTGGTTCTAAGTGCTTCACGTTAAATGTAAATTACAATAATTTGAATGAATAATATATAGCAGAGTGTACTAACCTACACACGCATTTGGCAAATTACGGTAGGTAGGTATTCATTTGAGATTCAGACATTATTGCCTGTGATATTACACTCAAATTAAATATATATACAAATGAGTACGGGACAAATCCTGGTAATATTGCCTATGCCGCTCAAATCTTAGGTTAATTAATCTTTTACTAAATTGAATTTTGTTATTTGTGCTTTTCTAATCTTCATAAAGTCGTATTATTTGAAATCAAACATTTACCAAAAACTATTAATGAAAGAAGTTTTACGAGTAGAAACTTATGTTTCATTTTCGAGAGTTTCTCCTCGTTGCTTACAACTAAAACAAACATCAGGAGCTGTTTGAAAAATCCTTTAAGCTTTTTTTTTCATTTCAAGCCCCCTTGTTTCCCACCCCCTAAAGACATGCGGTAACTATGTTTCCAATGTCTAATTGTTAAGAGAGAATTCTTGTTAAAGCTAGAGTATTTATTTTTGAAAGAATTATTACTTTATAATTATTTTCTTCATTCATAATTGATTATATGTATACAAACTCAACGTCAATCTCAAGTATCATCTTTAAAGAAGTTAGGCGATTTTTATAAACAGACATCATTTGTATACCAGAAGTCAGTTTTATATTTTTTTCTTTGAACTCATAACATTTAAAATCATAAGAGTTTACCTACGAACCTTCATTATTTTTACTATTAGATAAATGCAACAAAAAAATGTATACCACTCTTCCGGACAGTTCTTATGTTTTATGTCTTATGCTTTCAAAATATGAATTTTTTATTCTTTAAGTACATTTATAAAATTGTTATGATAATCTTGTAGGGCATTCAAAGAGCATAATTTTTCTTCTCTTGACATTTTTTATATTGTGCGTTATTTTGCAGAAAATGTTCATTTTATGTATTTTTTGGAATTCTGTAAATGCTATAACTCTGATAATTTTTGATTTTGTAAAAAAAATCATAAGGCTAAATTGTTCGACTTTTTGAATAATATGCATATCCGTACAAAGAACTTTTAAATTTTGAAAAAAGTGGTCTCAAAAATGTTCAAAATTGCCAATCTAATAGATTAATTTTTTCAAAAGTTCTCGTGCACACAGAAAAACAGACGTAAGTACATACATACACACATAAATACAGCCAGACAGACAGACATGCAAACCTTTTCGTAAAATCCCGTTATTTGGATTCAGGGGATCTCAAAACGTGGACATTTCTCTTTATGGCTTTTATCGTAAAAAAGAAGAAGTAAAAACATAAAAAATTAAAATTTTCGAAGCACCAGACACGAGACGAAAAACAAATTACAAGACAAAAGTTGCGATGAGAATGTGCCCACGCAGCAGGCAGATTTTTTTTTGACTGTTAATGATGTTTTTCACAATTAAAGCGAAAACTACGCATACTATCAAAAAGTGATTGATAACAAATTTGTAGATCTTTTTCAAATGCACAATTTTTGTCAACTCATCTTTTACCGTATTTTCCATAGTTTGACCGAAATATGTAATTTTTGGATTTTCTATTATTTCAATCTAATAGAATAATTTTTTCACAAGTATCATGCTCACAGAGCATACATACATACATACATACATAAAAACATGCATACATACATACGTACAGACACATTCGTAAAAACATGTTTTTCGGATTCAGGGGGTTTCAAAACGTAAACATTCGACGAAAACTGGGGGTGGGGGGATTTTACACAAATCTAATACCTTCTCTGATGAGAATGTAAAAATCTGAATATTTTTCTACTGCTCATTTTTATGTTCCACCCTTATAATCACAATATTTAAACCTCTAGTTTTTGTGTTTTCTCTTTTAAAATCATATAATTTTGTAATTATTTTACAATATTTTTGTAACAATCAATTTTTCAATTCTTTTTCGCTCGAGTTTTTGTCTTTTTCGCTGCATTTTTTGATCTGTTTTGCTTTATTTTGCTTATTTTGCAAAAAAAGTTGTCAATAACGTTGCGATTGCTTAAGAAATAAAATATATAGTTAGGCCATTTTTAACATTAAGAAATAATATTAGATAAAATATATAAATGTAATAAATCCTTAAAGCTACGTAGTAGATTTAAAATGCATGAAAGTTTGCACTAGCGTTATTGATTTCTCACTTATCGATAAGAATGATCAATAAGCGCAGGTTTAAAAAGTTTTGGTTTTTTGTGTATATCATCTATTTTGGCGATTTTCAATTCTGCCAATGGCTATAGAAGAAAAATTGTCTAGATACTGTTACGCTAGGTATTAAGGTGGATGGATGTTTTACGATGCCAATTTCAGAGAGCACCGATAACAAGAACAATTGTTTTTACCAAATATTCTGGGTACAGTCACCGCAGCTCTCTCAAAACACTTCCTCTCCTTGTCGGTGATGTTTTCGTGGTCTGGAACAGCAAATTTGATCACGAATATAGTTCGTTTCTCGACCTCCTGGCGAACGATATCAGCCCTCAAGTCAACGTAAGAGCGACAAAGATAGTCCTAAAGCCCTCTAGGCACGCATTGTACATATGTGTTCTAGGTTTTCAGCATGTCCATGACTCGCTCAGCACCTATCGCTGGGAACTTCTTGACGTGAAATGCGGTCACGGTATACTAAGGTGGAAATACACCATCCTAGTATGCGAAAATAAAAACCTTCTGTACCTGCATTAACTCCTGATGATCTTAGGAAAGCAAAACATCCCTCTCATGACAATGACTAACTTTCTACATTCCAGTGAAAGTTTCTTTACATGGGCTTTAAGAAGTGAAATATAAAGATGATGTAGACTTCTCCGCAGATTCTCAAAACATTATACATTTAGCAGTATGCGCCCGCCTTCATGGCGTGGGATGTGCAATCTCTCTCTCGCATATGCATGATCTTACGCGTGGTGTCCCAAGCGCAATAAGCTCATGCTTATGGAACCACCCCAAATGAGTAGAGTAGAACCGATATGGCAAGCATATTTGCCATAGATATCTTGATCATTGCCGAAAGATTGGAAGACCAAATCTGTCGAAGGAGGTGCTATATCTACTTCGGAGAGCTTCCTTTACTGATGTTAGTGGAATGGCCGGTACAGTGCGAGACACAGTTGCAGAAGTGTAATAAAAAGAGGACAGGGCAGTTCTTTGGTTGGATTATAGTGTGTCCTAACACTAGCTACTGCGAATTGGCCATCTTCGACTTTAAATATTAAGTTATATATTTTTCACCTTTTTAAGTAGTGACTTATGGACATTTCTCCTCGGATGCTATAAGGTTGTTGTTGTTAGACCTTGTAAACCTTCTTCCAAAAAGTCTCGACATCGTCAGGCTTGAGCGGATTTTTGACATAAACAGGAAGTACCCTGAAAAGACGCGATTGGTCAGCAAGAAACTGATGACACATTGCTCATGGGATGCATTCTGTCATGGCCATCCGATCTTCTTGTTTAGTTGATGCTAGCTTTTTTTCTTTTAATCCATCGTCCATTCAAGCCTTTGATTTGAATCAGCGAAATCTTTCACCGCAGCATCAATCGAAAAATTGATGGTCCAGAGGTCAGACTTCTCCGAGGTATCCTCACGAAAGGAGGCATTCATTTCAGCCAGATTTTGCGGCTTAAGAAGAACCTGTATGTTAGTGTTCCTCCTTGTTCTCAAATTGCTATCATCTCTCAGGGTATGCCTGCTTTCCGCAAGTGGTCTTAACGTTACTTCCTTCTCTTCGTCTGCGGCTTGTTCATGCAGCGATTGGGGAAGCGATCTGCGTTTATATCAAGTTTTGGATAGGTAAGAAGCTTAATTTTGCAAAAACTTTTGTGAAACGTACTGAAGTTCTGAGCGTTCCAGTCACCACATAGTTTGTATAGACGCCATTAAGCTTTCGCGAATAAGGATAAGTCTTTCATCAGAATTTATCTGTAAGACATCCTCGAGTCTATTCGTCCACTAAATGTGAGTGTTTCGCCAGTCCGCCGTAGTGCCATAAAAAATAATTTATCAGTTTTTGAAAAATTAATAAATGACGTCACGGTGTCCTGTTTACCGACCGAACTTTGACGACATTTTCGCACTTGTTTGATAAATTAAAGAGAAAAACCCACGTCTTAAAGTTATAAACCACCTGTTTTGAAGTTGTGAACGCTCGATTTAACATAGAAATATATGTATGTCTTTAAGACGTCAAAACTTGTCTTTAGGACAACGGGTGAAGGAGGATTTTTAAGAACTTCTGTTTTTACGATTTCATGTAATGTAGGTTATCTATCAAAACATATTAGGAATGTGTAAAAATTCATGAATTTCTATTTTATCAATTTATCGTTGTGATACTTTTGTAAGTTCTTAAATTTCAGTGCGCATATTTTCCAAGATTCTGGTATATATAAAAATAAATACATTGCACATATTTATCAGGCGCAAAAAATGTTTCCTTGCATATTTTCGTGATTTCGTAGAATAATAAATGATTTTAATATTTATTTTTTTCCTAATTTTTTAAAATCTTTATTGTAGAGTTTTTGGACAACACTTGCTTCTATACTTTTATTCTTTTATTTTCAAGTTGCAACTAACATAAGAATTTTAAAAATACTGCTATAAATACTTAGTTAAAATTATTTTCATTTACTTTAGCCCTCTATTAAAATTAAACGATTGATGTCCAAACTTAGTTTCTAGAACACATGATGGAAATTCTTTCTTACCCTCAGTCACCGGATATGAGTTTTCCTTGTAACTTCCGAAGTGGCTACTTGAGATTCATGACCCATGTCGAAAGTAGCGATGATATATTTCTCCTCGTCTTACAAATGATCTTAGGAAACTTGTTCGATCGAGATGGATATGAATATTTAAGTAACTTTGAAAAGCTCTTTTACTGAAAAAGTCGTTAAATACGGAGGTTCTGCGAATTTTGAACAAGCGGATTAATTTTAGTAGCAGGAAAAGTGAAATAAATTGAGTTACCATGAATAAATTAGTTCAACAACATAGCAAAATATATAAGATCCAAATATGGATTGGGACTCAAAACGTGGATCACTGGTTTTTCTTATATGAATATGAAAAGTATTTGGTATATGGTTCGTGCGAATAGTTTATTAGATCTAACACTACATACTTTGCATAGAAAAATAAATAGATAAATTAGCATCGATAGAGATATAGTGATAAACATTTGGAACGCCAATGCAGGTTTGATTCCTCTGCCTTTTTTCCATTGAAAAAAATATTCTATCAACATTATAATATTATTATTTTTTCCTATTAAACAAAAAAAGCCTCCAATTTTATAATTTGAATTTTGTATAGAAAAGATAGTCAATATTTGACCGATAAAGTAATATTTTTGTCACCACAATTTTCCCAACTGAAAGGTATTAGACAACGCTCTATTTAACAGCCCATTACCCTTTACTGTTCTGCACAATTTCAGCAGCACTATTTTTTCACCTCAAAGCAAAATTGTATTCGGTCACAAGCGCTCGTTTATACCTTCGTCGTTTTTTTCGCGCTGAATGAGAAAAAAGTAAAACAAATGAAAAATGTTGTCGCCACTCTGTTTTACTATTTGCGCGAAAACAAGAGTCCCCAATCGAATATAAACGGCATAAAGTTTAAAATAGGGCTGCAGGGAATTCCAAAATTAGTCTGCGGCAGCACGAGTTGTTTTGCTTTCACGTTAATGAACAAACTGTACTGAAATAAATACATATTGGAAGACTGGTTTTGAAAAGTAAAGCGAAATTTTCTGCTAACAAGAATTTTAACGCTTTTCATAACCTTTTGCCGCAGTTGTGTTCCTCATGAGATTTCCGATTCACGTTGTTAGTACCAAAGGAAACCGGAAATTGAAAGCGTTCAATCGGCGCTAATACATCCTCATTCACTCGATAGTTTTTGTGTGTGCTGGACAAGACTTCCGTTAGTGTGATAAGGTCAGTGGCAGTTGATACAGAAGTAAAATAACTGTTTAATTCAATTTGGAAATCCTCTATAAAAATAAATTCATGGATAAGATGTGGAACACAGGAGACGGAAAGATTTTTGAAAAAAAATTTTAAACCCCCTACATTTTTTTTTATTGAGGGTGGACCAACAGAGAATGTGAATGTCAAATTCATATATCAATTAATGTATTTGTGATGGATATAAATTTTACACGTTTATTGATAATTTGTAAACTAAGTGGTTTAAAATGTTCAAGCATTATTAAATTGCGTTTTGATACAGCTAATTAACTTAGATATTTTTAAACAAAAGTATTATTCAAAGGAAAAGTGGAAAACGATTGGAACTTAAAGTTGAAAAAAATATAATTAAAAAAATCATCATGAAGAGTAAGCAACGAAAACGTTCTTGAAGAATTTTTGTTGTGAATATGAGGTTCTTATTTTCACTTCCTGGTCAATACTTTTAATTCAAGTTTATTTTAAATCCCAACACTGATATTAAAACCTTCACATTGTTTGCAGTCTTAATAATGCAGGAATGTCGAT
>JAAAKG020134241.1:0-13907 GCA_010014905.2 Druon quercuslanigerum | reverse complement strand
CGTTCTTTACGATGTCCACCCCAATTCTTGACATTGCCAATTATTGTGCTAACGTGCGTCAAAGCTTCTTCCGTCATGACACTGTACTTTGTAGACGCAATCTCAAAAATAATTTATTATAAAATATTAGTCATTATACAAAGTTAATATAATTTTCAGTGAAGTATCAATTATATAAAAGATTACATTTGTACCTAACAAGTGCCAATCAAGTTCAAAAATTTTTGAATTCCATTGTCTATGAGAAATTAAGACTACTCTTCTGTAAAAATAAAAAAAGGAATTAAATGTGCAATTAAATGTAAAAAATATCGATATAGAAAATTGGAAGAAATTCTTATCATAAGAAACTTACCAACCGATGACGTAATTTTTCATTTATTTGTAGCTCTTCATTATGTTTTTTAAAATCGTTAAGATTGTTCAACGGAAATTTGATGGTGAATTCTTCCTTGAAACTCTTTTTCCAGTGTAGCTACAACTGCTATCAATTTCAATCATAATTTTTATCGCCTTTTGATTTTCAACTATTTCTCGTACTTCCGTTCGTAACAATTTGATTTTCTTTAAACTTTCATGAAGTCCTGAATTATAAGATAACATAAGCATAATTATATAAGAGTAAGAAAAGAGTACACGTTTTATTAATTTTACTACAATAAAAAATTATCATTGGCATAAAGAGATAAAATAAAATTTTCAAGTAGTGCTACTTTTTATAACATTGATTCATTAATGTTTAACTTTTTAAACAAATAGAATTTTTTAAAATAATTTTTTATTGAAAATTCGGTTTTCCCTCAAAATTGTTACTATTGGTCTAGTGGAATATTAATTAACATTATTTTATAAATTTACAATTATTTAAACAAATGAAATTTGTTTAAATAATGTCGTTTCAATTTTTTTTTATATAAAAATTATTACTATGGGTCTAGTGGAATAGTATTATTAGTTGAAAATAAATAATATATTTTTTTAACTATTGAAAAATATTTGGAAATAAACTACCAGTTAAACGAATTTTTGAAAACAAAACATTTTTTACACAAGTGGAATTTGTTTAAGTATGAAAAAAATTAATTAACCAATCTTGTTAAATATTCCACTAGGCCAATAATAATAATTTTTAAGGAAAAAAACGAATTTTCGAGAAAAAAAATTATTTAAACAAATTCTATTTGTTTAAACATTTAAAAATTAATATACCATAGTTAATCAATATTCCATTAGGCTAATATTAATCATTTTTAGGGAAAAAAGAATTTTCGAAAAAAATGTTAAACAGATTCCATTTGTTTAAAAAATTAAAAATTCCCCATGTAAAATTCATGGGGTAAAACCACTTTTTTGAGTTTTTGAAATAATTTTTTTGTGTTCCAAAAAATGTGGATGGAAAGTATAGGGGCTTGTAGAGAATTATATAATAAGAATTCCGTGTATAAGACATGGGGTTAACACTTAACACCCTTAATACACCACCATGACTTTTATTATCATTGGTTAATTCATTTTTAATTATTTAAACAAATGGAATTTGTTTAAATATATTTTTTTATTTCTTTATTTTCCTCTAAAAATTCTAACAATTGTATCAGCGAAATATTTATTAACATTAGTCATTAATTTTTAATTATTTGTTTCAGCAATTTCTTTTTGTAAAAATTTCTCGAACTAGCATTTTGTTATCGTTAATGAGATAAATTTATTTAAAAATATTATCTAATTGTACAAAAATTAAGTTATTATTTATTTTCAATAACCTCTAATTATTTAAACAATAATTTGTCCTCGAAATTTGTAAATTTTTCTGAATTAAAATAATTATAAATTAATTAACCAATAAAAGAAATATTCCGCTAGACCAGTATTAATAATTTTAAGTGAAAAAATACCAGAATACAGTGTTAAAAAGGTCTATTTCATGAAGAATTGACATTTTTGGGTTTAAGGGTAATTTTCAGGTACTCGTGGGGGTGTGTTAGGTGTGTCAAACCCATATGTCTTATACATGAAATTCTACGTTGGATACTTCTCTACCGACCCCCATACTTTTCTGCCACATTTTTTCAACTCCTAAAGAATTATTCTAAAAACTCAAAACAGTGATTTTTGCCCATGCATTTTACATGAAAAACTTCAAGTCAAAACCGGCACTTGTTAAAATAAATTTAAAAAAATAGGCCCTCTGGTATGATAAAAATTTTCTCATGCATTTTTGAACCACGCTAATGTACGATTACAATTATCAAATCAAGTTCAAGGTCAAAGTTCTAATCTCAAAATTCGTTTTCTTCATTGAACTTTTTAGATAGAAATATGCATATCGAGTGAACAAATTTATAATTTTATAATTTTTTCTTAAAATATAGATTGCTTTTCGAGGTTAGATTCAGAACTTTAAATTTTAAGAAGAAGACATTTAAACTAAAAAAAAATCGCTACGTTTCTATTTCTGAAAGAAGTATTATTCAAATGATTAAATCGAAATTTTAGGTTAATATTTCGATTTGACCCGCTTAATCAATCTGTATAAAAAAATATTTAGCAAATTATCTACTATAGGTAAATCTAATATGTGTATAATAATTTGTGCTACTTTCATCAATACTTTGCTTTCTCGTAGGCAAAAATGAATGCGCTTGCACCAGTAATAATAAAATCAAAAGATTTAATTGTGCGATAAGAGTTTATAAGAAATTCTTACCTAAATCAATGTGGACATTTGGAACTTGACTAGCATGCGAATCCTCATGTGTAAAATTTAAATTCTCATGACCCATCTGTTCACCGCCATTTTCGATTTCATCAACATTTCGATCTTCTGAAATTTCTGGATATTGCATTTTGGGTGGCATTTTACTTTCTTTTCATCATCTGCATCACTATTCACCTAATGTTCAATATTTAATCAATAGCATGAGCTAAGTTGTATTTAAATTTGTATTAGTATAACTGTATTGCAAACTCAAAATATTTTAAAATACACACTTTACAATATCTTTTGAAATGAATTTCAATTTTAAGGTTAGCTTTCAGTTCAAGATAAATATTCAATACGATTTAATAATTTATACTTACCCTCGATCACATCATGAAAATTGTTTAAAGCAGCAACATTCGATGCTTTCGAACTCGCGGTGTACTAGGCTTTGGCATATTATTTATTGTATTATACACTTAACTCAGATTATAATATGAGTTTTATCAAAAATAATACACTTCTTTTGACAGTAAGGCAGTTTCCCTAATTTGGAACTAGGTGTTTAAGGATGTAGGTACATGATATGCGTTCTCTAAGTTCGTATAAGTGGAATATATGTTCTTTAAATCAAATCAGTAAGAAATTATACTGAATTTAAATTGAGAAAAGACTGCCATGAACGTAAGACACTTTTTAGGCTGAAGGTAGGCTCTACTTTTTTTGAACGTATATTTTTTATGTTTCTATAGAAATTTTATAACAAATTTCTATAAATAACCTATTAAATGTTAAGCTTTCAAATGTTCTAATATTATATCGCCAGAGGAACCGTAAAAACTGGGAGTTCACTAAAGTTGCGGCATATATAAATGTTGGTAAATTTTAGAACTTCAACTCCAATAGAAACATGTGGAGATCCAATAGATTTCTTTCAGAGAATACTTGAATCAGGCTTTACCGACAAATTGTGTAAATCTCTAAATTACCAACCCCACTTTGCAAACGGCTGGTTTGTGAAGGCGTCTTCACGTTCTATTCAAGCATATGAATACGCCTTTATGTTTGCAAATGTGCTAAATAACCTGCAAATAATATCTATCAATTCATCATATTAATTATAATTCCGATAATATACTGCAAAAACTATAGATCTCTTAGATTTTTTTACGGTATTTTTTTCGTGTCCTATTTTTAAACAGAATATCTTCACGCTGTTATTATCAATGGAATACAAATAAATCAATTAAAAATTTCTTTTCACATGTGAATTACGTAAGTCCTTTGACTTAAATTTTGTGTCATTCAATAGATGAAGTGTCAAAGTGGGTGAAGCGAAAATTACTGCTTTGGGAAAAGTCTATTAAAATTGGATTCCTGTGGAGGCCCAACTGGAATCTCCTTTGGAACTAATTCATCTTTCTTGATTCCTTTTTATCAATTGGGGACAATTGAGGCACTGTGATCAAGATTCCTACTGTAATAAGAGTTTATGATATTTTTATAGGTATTATTATAAACTTGAGGGAGCAAGAATTAGTATTTACGTTTAAAAAGTCTTATTTAGCCATGCAGCAATTTCGACGTGGCACCGAATCGTCAAAAACACTGTTCTTAAACCGAGGGTTCTAATAGTAGTTTCAGTTCCCAATAACTGAAAATATTCTGCTAAAAATATTCTGCTGAAAATATTCTGTGCTTAGAAATTGGTCCAATTTTTGATCTCTCTAAGAGTTGAAAAAAATAACTCTAAAATAAATTTGGAAGACTTTTCTTGAATAAAGGTATTTATTGAGGACATATTAAAGTGAGTTTATATAAAAAATTGTTGAACACGAAAACTCGCATTTTTTAAACTTTATCGTAATATGAGTACAGCAAAAAATCTACCCTTAAATTGTTTGAAATGAATAAGCGCTTTGGGCGGATTTTTTCACGCTAAATTAGAATCCGTTAACTAAATTACCCAATCCCCTTTTGTTTTATAAGTTATTTCGATTTTTCATTGTGCAAAACTGATAGTTTCGGCACTTTTGGTAAGGGCCTGTGTGTTCAATAATTGCATGTAAAAGAATTAGACGGGCGAGAAGTGCGCATATGAGTTTTTAGCATAGTTATAGTAACTTATCGCTTTGGATTAGTACGATCACTACCTACAATCAGTTTGCCAAGTGCAGCCCGGTGCCACTTAATGGGTGGTCTGTAGATTAAAAGTGGAATGAGAGTTGACCGGTGGCCACCAGGCGAAATCGCGACGCCGATTACATTTAGGGCCGACTTGCTACGAAAACCATGGTGGAAACCGGAAAAAATAAAAAAAAAATGAATGACAAAATGTTGTACAAATTGGAAAATAAGTGAGATTAAAGAAATTTAAGATAGCGGGAATTTAAAAAAATGTAATAAAATAAGTTGTAAATGTTTAATTTTGTTAATATTATTTATTGTGCTAATAATATAAACATTAATAATAATTAATGTAATTAAGTAATTAATTCCGTATTAATATGTAGGTATATAAAGTATTTTTTTATTAAAAGAACAAACAAAACAGTATAAATTTTATAGCAAAATGAATAAAATTAACAATATTTACATTTTTACCATTTTTAAAAATAATTCTTTTAAAATTCCCGCTCTTTTAAAGTTCTTCAATCTTATATATTTGTAAATATTTACAATATTTTGTCATATATTTCTCCTTATTAGATGTTAAAACTATTTAACTTTATTCTTCCGCAAAGAAACGAAGAAAAGCCCAGTAGAACCGTTAAAAAATATCACTTTTCTCATTTTCACCGTGCATTTTGTCGCAAGGCGGCCCTATACGTAAACAGCACCGCGCTCGCGTGCTTAGTTTCTCCGGCCAAAAGTCATCCCACTTTTAGCTTTGAGTGGAACGGGGCTGGTCAGCTGTCAAGTGTTAACTCGTAAAGCCAGTAGTGAGGTTATGTTGATACACGGGACTCTAGCGCTCCTGAAAAGTAATTAAGGGTCGAAATGTGCATACTCAGCGGCTAGAAATAGTATATATCAATACGAAAAGCTAAATAGGCGATTTACTCACTGCCCGTTTAAATTTACCCCCCTAATGATAACAATGTTCTGTACTGACTTTCAGTATGTAATGCAGTAATGCAGTAATGCATATTACTCCTAAGCCAGTAGTAAACCAGTATGATGCCAACCGTTGGTTAAACTCTTGTGTCAGTATTTGAGCAGTAATACGTATTAGTACTGCGTGAATAGTATGACAGTATCACGCCAACCGTTTGCGGAACTCCTGTGCCGGTATTCTACCAGTGGTGACGGTTATTAGGGATCGTTCATATATTACGTAAGGCTGTTTTCTTTTGTTTAAATAAAGATGAGAATAAAGTTGTCATTAAATAAAAACTGACACAACGATATAAACAAAAGAAAACATCCTTACGTAATATGTGAACGATCCCTTACTGGGCCAGTTGTAAAGCTGTACTATGCCGATGTTTGGCACAGTACTATCGGCCAGTACTGGTATTTATTCTGGATTACAACTGTCGCGGTAGTGCGCCGGTCGTGAATTCTGGCTAATATCCGACTTCTCCCCCACGAGCGGCGTCGCGCCGCGCCCACTCCATACATACAGGACTAAATCACGTCTCATGTTCCAATCAATCAATATTCAACCCAACGGTTCCCAGAGTATGCACGTGGGCATAAAGGTTTATAAAGAAACACTTCCCAATAGAAACTTCGATTTTCCCTAATCCTCTTCCGCTCTTCTTCAGTTGTCCAGCTGGCCTTCACCCTTCCTCCTCTTGTACGACAATTCTCAAGTGCTAAATTTTTCAGTAAGCTAAATATTAACTGTTTTGTTAATCGCGTACGGAACTGGTGGGTGGAGCCATTTTTGACGAGCTTTGGATTATGTAAAAAATGTTTTCATAATATCCAACTTTCGCCTTCCTCATATTTATTGATAGTTTAAGCACCTGTTGATGATTTTTTTTTTTCGTTATTCGAGAAGGAATGGAATAAGTTAGAGCAAATGAGTGGTAGATTGATTGCTCATGTACAGCATAACAACGGCCATTCTTTGACGAAGCAGAGTGGTTTTTCTAAATCATGCGGTGCTTTGATTATACAGGCTCATCGAATTTTCAGAGAATTAAAAAATAAGAAACATTTTTTGTTTTATTCTCAAGTTGAGAATACACTAGAATCAACTTGTGAGCGAATAATAATTCCCAATTATTTTGCGATGTTTCGTCAGCTTGGTTCGTTCACCTTCTCAGGCTTATAACATTTGATTCAGAGTTCACATAATAATAGTTAAAATTGACCAAAAAATATGTCAACTAGACTTAAGAATAAAATTAACTTTTACAGATAACGTGCAAACGTTAATTTTATTGTTAGACTAGCTCACAATTTTGTTGGCCAATTTTGACTTTTACTTTCATGTGAACTGTTAATCGAATGATATAAGCCTAAAGAGGTCAGCTTACCACGCGGTTTCAGTATTGAAAAATAATTGTGAACTTTATTCAAATTTGCACTCTGTGACCGACAAACAACATTTTCTTCAATAATCCGTGTAATCATATTTTTCCAGCTTGTTTCGCGGAACTGAAAATTAGTTCAGTTTAGTTTTAGACCAGGATTTTATATAATTTTTAGCAGAAAACATAATCACTTACATTTTACTCAGATCACACAGGAAATTATTATGAAAGATTCAATTTGAAATTTTTAAATTAAAATGATCTAAATCGGTAAAAGTATGACTTCAAAACTTTCCAGATCGAATAATTTAATATGGAATGAAAAGATTCGACAATTTGAAATGAATTTTAATTCAAATATTGGCAATAATTATAATATAAAAGATTGTAAATAAAAACTTCAGTTTGCTTAATTTTAAATGCTAGAATATCAATTATTGCATTGCGAAAATTTTAATTTTTCCATTAAAATTCAAATGTTTCAATTTTAAAACGTGTGGCGGTTCCTTGCAATATTAGGTAAGACCTTCAGAGAAGTTGAGGTGGGGGGGGGGGGGGGGCGCTTTAGCTTTAGGCTTATGTTTCATAGCCCCGGGCTCAAACTATGTATGCAGATTCGAAAAACATTTAAAACATGGAAGAACTTATTTCTGCTACGTATAATTACACCCTACAAAACGTTACTGAGTGTTGTTATTGAATGAGAGGAAGGGGCGATTGTATTCGAACGGGTGACTGGATGGGGAGTGGAAGTAAAAGTGATTGGCTGGGTGAATAGCGATTGAGGGGGTGGAGGGGGCAGTTGAGTTGTAGGCCTGGAAAATTCGTTAGGGGATGCGTGATGGGTAAGTATTTGTGATGATGATGTAAAGTGTAAAGCTGAGGGAAGGGTTGGTGACGATAAATAGGGGCTGGAGGGAAAAGAAGAAATAGAGGGAGTGCTATCTACCGTTATATTTGATTTGTGTTGGAATAATAGATTAGTTTATTGAGGCTACGAAACCTTTCTTTTGTGTTTCACGAGTGTCTGTTTTGTATTTGAATTATGCTTCGAATTCCAAAAGTGTCCCACGTTGAATACTATTATTATTAGTATTAAAATATGGATACCCTACTATTAATAAACAGAATGGAGAAAAGTAAAAGGGATTAATAATAGGTTAAATCGGTGGGTAATCGCTTGGGAACGACGTCGATTCTGCGGTGTATTATTGAGAAGGACTCTAATTGGTCGTGTGGTGGCGAATGTCATAGCAGGCACCAGCTTCAAAATATGTTTCCGCAATGCACTTTCGAATACCTTGTACACGTCGCTTGACTACGATTTTCAACCCCTTGCTTGCCATCCATCATTCCGTTTTTCGTATCCTATACATCAAGGATATATATACGTCCACGTATCGGGCACGTATGGGAGCAGACAGAATATACAGAGCTCTAAATGCCGTTATCGGAAATCAATATTAGAGAGCCATAGCCAGCATCCTCGGCCTTCGTCCCATAATCCCTCTCACTTCTATCCCATTTCCCCCACACGGATACTCTCAATACATAGAATGATTTTCGGATAGATGGTTTGAAATTCTATAATAGATAATAGATAATATTTAGATAATCCTTTGTGGTAATTTTTAATACTTTAAATCTTTCAAATATTCTTTAGAAAAAATCCCTGCTTTTAACGATTTGGGTCAGCCGCTAAATCTACCCTGTACCCTTATATTGTTCCGCAGTAGATTATATCGCTCTTGGCAAGCTAGTGCAGCTCAATAAGCTGAACGAACTTCTGCCACACACTCATGCATTCGCATGTAAATCTCTGAACATATGCTTGAACTTATGTGTTAATGGTCACTTGAAATAACGAGCAAGTAACGATGCGATATGTATTTGATCGACGTGGATGCATCTTTCGTATGAAAATATTTTTAATAGCCAAATTTACGAAGTAAGCAATAGAATATATAGAAATACTTGATACCTTGAGGGGAAAAGAATGTTTAAGATAATTTTTGTAGGCTTCATTTTTTTAATGAAAATCTAGAATAATAAAAAGTGTCACTGTCATTATAAATTAATGCTAAAATTATTACTGAAGCAAAAAATAATTTTAAAAAACTATTTGGTAACTTAACTTTCGGAGATTTTAATGGTCTTTAGTATAATCTTCGAATATGTTCCAGAATATCAGATGCTAAATTCTAAAAATGTATAAATTTCCATACCGTTATGAAAAGAAATTAGTTCCCCGCCCAATATTCTATAGAAAGCTGTAGGTTTGACTTAAGCTATTGCTTTGCTATTTTTTTAGCGAAAAAAACTTTAAAAGTTCTCGTTTATGCACTTTTGAAGCAAAGGGTAGATAATAGACGTGTGCATTGGATCGGATCGAAGGTGATATTTTTCATCCGATCTGCGTACATTTTCGGATTGGTTAATTCGATTCGATCGACCCACTGATTGAATTTCGAAAAACCGAAATTTAATCCGCGCTACGATCGGATCGAATTGTTCGATTCGATCGGCTCGCCTATCGAATGTCGAAAATACCGACTTTCGATCCGTGCCACGGTCGGACCGAATTTTTCGATTCGATCGGCCCGCCGATCGAATGTCGAAAATACCCACTTTCGATCTGTGCCACGGTCGGATCGAATTTCTCGATTCGATCGGCCCGTCGATCGAATGTCCAAAAACCGACAATCCTACTTTCGAATCATTTTTTCGATTCGATTGACCCGTGCGTTGGAAAATCCCATACTTAGTATGCCTTATATTGAATCGTTTATGACTTGTTTTAGTTTTTACATATTTTCTTCCAATTAGGTTATCATTGTCCATCAATAAACAGAAACCAGTCATTAGTTCCCCTAAATGAAAAAAATAAAATATATGATAATAGATTAAAGAATTATGAAACATAATTTCTCTTTAATTGAATAAGTTTTGCAATTCCAAAAAATTTACATGTCTACAAAATAAAGATTGATTGAATCTTGAATGAATATGCTCCGAATTCTTATACGTATTATTTTACCAAATGAAAAACTTAATAAAATAGAAGTTTTAACGATCTCAGATTAATATGTCTTTTATATTTATTTGTAATTTTGTATTCTGTTGTTTTAGAAGATAAAAATTCTGATCTGTCACTAATGACTATTTTTAATATTTACAAACCAATTATAGTGATTTGCACTATTTAATTAGTTAACTCTTATTCTACATACATATCTAAAATTTTCAAACGATAAAGGCGTTTTTAAATTTGAAAAGAAAACCAAGGACCAATGTTTAAACATTATTATTTACTAGCAAAAATAAACGCGCGTACGCGCTTTTAACATGTTTCTTATTTTAGTTGTCTGATTATCAAATTAAAATGTATATCTAAATGTAATGTAATTGTAATAAATAACAAACACTATTTATAATTTAAAATGAATATTAAAAAAGCTGCATCAGCTTTCATGCAATTTTATATTTTATTGGAGATTTGTTTAATGTAGATTATTTATAATCTTTATAGTTATTTATCACGAAATTTGGAATATCTTGAAGATTTGGAATTAGAGATTCTTTAATGTGGAATGTTTATAAAGTTTCTTAATTTTTGCTGTCTTAGAAGATCAAAAGTCATTTTAGTTCTAAGTCTGCACTATCAAAAAATTTACTTGATTCGAGTAAATGCGTTTCTTTGGTTTTTTTCTTTGGACCAAGGAACGGTTTACTTCAGCTAAGTTAATATTCTTTGGATTTAAAAGATTTACGCATTCATTCAAGAAAATGATTTCTTTGGTGATATTTCTTCAACATAATCAAATATTTCTTCACATTAAAAGTGAAAAATATTAAGTCAAGGAAACGATTTTCTACAAGGTAAGAACCTAGGTTTATTGGATATGTTTTAGGCTCCTAAAGAACTCCTTCCTTAATCCCATGAAATCGATTATTTGAAAGGGAGAAATATGTTTTACAATTTAATAAGTATAATAATAATAATAATACATCATTGGAGTAATGACTTTTTTTTGTTTGAGTCAAAAAAATGTCCACTCGAGATAATTGAATTTTCATTCAATTGAAGAAATATTTATTTCATGCTAAGAACTGTCAAACTCGTAAAAACAAAACTATTATCTGAACTTGAAAAATATTCCTTCGCGATAAATCGATATTCGTTCAATTGAAAAAACAAATTATTAAACAATATAAGTCGACATTATAATTTTAGCAACGAAATACTGACTTAAATTAAAGAAATATTTGTTCAAGATAAATGAATATTTATTTAGTTAAACAAATTTTTATTGAATTCTAACAATTATCGTAACACAATGAGAAAATTATTTGAATGCAAAAAGTATTCAATAGAAATGCATATTCATTAGATTGAAAAAAAATTTATTGCATGCTAGAAGTTTACATAATCATTGTAACGATATAAAGACTTTAATTGGAGAAATATTAATTGAAGATAAATGAATATTCCTTAAATTTAATAAATATTTATTGTATTCTAACAATTATCATAATTAAAAAAAATATTTATTCCATACCAGAAGCCGACAAAATCATGGCAATCAAGTAATTACTTGAATTGAAGAAATATTCTTCTGAGTTATAGGAATATTACATTCAATTTAACAAATATTAACTTTTATTCCTTGACAGAAGTCGACATAATCATTGCAAAGAAATAATAATTTTTATTTGACAAATGTTTTTCGTGAATTGTCGCTCCCTTAAACAATTTCAATTTTTTAAGGAGAATTAGACAAATCTAGAACCGTGGAAATTTTTTAAATTGAAAATAGAATACTGTTAAAAAGTAGAGCTTGAAGAGCCTGTATATGCATAACTAATTCATAGCTTATTGATCGACTGTATAAATAAAAAATTAATATTTTTCTCTTCTTTGTTCAGAAAATCAGATGGAAATATTTTGAAATGGAAATAGACTGGGTTACGCTAACAATTTCTTAAATTTAGATTTTTCGTGTTTTCACGCCATCGTTTTAATTCCTTAAATTAAAACTATTCTTCCTTTTCAACTCGCTATTATAAAAATGTTAAAAAATGAAACATGTCCCCCTTCTTACGCAATGCAAACTTACAAAATAAAATAAGTGCCTCTTTAAAACGGAAATTTCCTCGTTCCTGCTATATATTTTTTCTTTCAAATTATCCTCTTTTATTTCAGAAAAAAATCGAAAATAAAAAATCATTTCCTCAAACAAAAAAAAGAAATCTTGAAAAGAAAAAAGACCTGTTCCAATAAAAAAAATTGTATTTCTTTCAAATCAATACAAACCTTTAATATATAAAATGTACTTCCAATTGAACAAAATTTAAGATCATAAATTTTCACATTTCAAGCTTGATGAAAATGTTAAAAATACAATGATTTCCATTTTTCCTCTGAACAAAAATTGAAAACCAAAAAACTTCCTTTTACAATTCGGAAAAAATTAACAACCCAAATTTATTTTATTTATTTTAATTTTTCCGTTTCAAATTCATAATTTTCCATTGTTATTCAACGTTATAATAAAAATTCTAACGTTAAAAGTTTACATGTTCCACTCTGAAATTTTTACCATTCAAGGCTTTCTGTTCCAAACAAATCAGTTTCAAATTGTTTACTTTTGAATATGTGATTCATATAGTTGCTCATTTTCAAATATTTTGAATTCAAATATTTCAAACTGATTAGGATAAAAATTGTATATTTTATACTGAAACAATATTTGAATAGAATTTTAAATGGAATAAAAGCGTTTATGATTATGAATATATTGATTTTAAGTTACTCTCACTATGAAACTAGTTTATAAAGTTTCAATCAAACATGTCAATTTGCTTAATTATTAAAGCTTTCGTATTGATATGTTTGAATTTTCAACATACACATTTGTAAATTGTTTAACTTTGAACAGATTTAGAATTTAATTGTAAAATAATTATTGTAAAAATTTTAACACTCGAACTGTGTAAATGGATTTACTTGAATTGACATCTAAACCAGACCCATATCTTTTGTTGATCTGAAAAAAAGAATTCTTTAGCTATATGTAATTGTTCGATTCTTTGAATTGATTCGGACACATTTAAATCAATTAATTGCTCCATATATGTTTATTCAAATCAAAGAAATAAGGATTCAGTTCAAAAAATACTAATTAAATTAAAAATACATTTATTTGTTACAACGAGTTTATGTATTTATACCATTGAAGCATGTATTTAGACGAAAAAGATATTGTGCTTGCGTTTATATTTATTGCTTTAGTTGGAGGAAATCTTTTACTTAAATACTAGAATTACATTATTCAGAACAAATAAACATTTCTTCCAATGAAGTTCAATTGAATACTTCTTTACATTAAAGTGATATGGTGCTAGATTCAGTATACCTGGTTTTCGATTTGAAGAAATATTTCTTTGATATTTATGGACAGGAAAATATGGCTGTCCGCCTTTAGGTTTTCGTGTGACGGTAGCCTCATGGTCAAGGCTGCGGACTTCCCACTCGACGAACCTGAGTTCGCTTCCTGATGTAGGTGGATTTCTCATAGAATTTTTCTGTTTCAGATTTATCAAGATCTTAACTTACGTAATTTGTTTAAATTAAAAATAGATATAATAATAATATGTATAATGTAAGCTGAAAGAATCTAGTTGTTCATGGGGAGAATATGTACTACAATTGAAGTACG
>JAAAKG020134240.1:0-13908 GCA_010014905.2 Druon quercuslanigerum | reverse complement strand
TATGTTATATGTTATATGTTATATGTTATATGTTATATGTTATATGTTATATGTTATATGTTATATGTTATATGTTACATGTTATATGTAATATGTTATATAATATATGTTATAAAAAAGAGGCTAATTATTTATTTGTTTATTTTGGTCCCAATCGGTCAATATTTGTGGGCTGTACCTTATTTTGAACCAAAAAAGTCATTTTTTTACCACTGTGGCGCCGCACGGTCGTTTTCAACTCTCATGACACATTCTTTACATTGGGAAGTACAGTGGAAGCACCCCCGTGCTTAAAATCATCATTCAAATCTAAATCTTTATTAGAATTTTTTGTTCAAAGAAAGCAATAGCTAAACTTGAAAATCAAATATTTGATATACCGCACATTACCTGTCGGTTCCGACTTCTTCTTTTTAATCATATCCTTTATTTCCAAATATCTTCCCTCGCACATTACTCCAACCAAAAGTCCATGCTCAAAAAAAGTATGACCCTCCTTGTATCCGTCAAATCGATTTGGTCCTGGCGGGGGCAGTTGATGGTTCGGATGGAGATAGGCCGGATATTCCTTAAACTTCCATCCCGCAAGTTTCTGTTTCTCAGGGTCAATTGCTGAAAGTTCTTCAAATTAGTAAAAATTTTTGCAAAGATGCATTTTTATTATTCCAAAGTCTTGATTTTATAAATGTGATGACATATGAGGTATAACAAATGATTTTATGAAAATTCGCAAGACGCGTTATGGGTAAATAAATAATGACACAACAATATTTGAGACACGTAAAATGAAAATAATATACACGGTGACTTATTTTAATCGATAGTCCCAAATATCTTCTAAAATAATAATTCCGATAAAGTTTGACAAAGACCGAGGGGGAAATTTGACTGTACCATCAATTTTGACCTTGAATTCAATTTTCAAGGTCAAATGGAGTTAAGACCCTTTTCCTAAATGAGAACCCCTTTTTTTGAATGCAGATTTGTAAAGAGCGTGATACTTCACGTCAAAAATGACCCGTTGAAAATGGATTTTTGTGACCTTGGAAAGATAAAAATTAAGGTCAAATATCTGAGAAACGATCAGGTATCTTCTAAAATACTTTATCTACGAAAAATGGTTTAGATAAATATTGATCATTAACGAGGAGGGCATTTGAATGTACCATCAATTATGAACTAGAGGTATATTTTCAAGGTCAAATTGAGGAAAGCCCCTTTTATTAAATGAGAACCCCTGTTTTTCCCGCTATTTTCAAATCCGCAGTGAAAAATAGGGGTTTTTATTTAGAAAAAGGGACTTACCTCCATTTGACCTTTAAAATTGACCTCAAGGTCGAAATTGATGATACCGTCCCCTGCATTCATGATCAACCTTTGTTAGAACCATTTCTTCTTAGTTAAAGTATTTAAATAGGTATCTGGTTGTTTTTCAGACATTTGACCTTCATTTTTTATCTTTTTAAGGTCAGAAAAAAACATTTTTCCACAGGTCATTTTCGACGTGAAATTTTCCGCTTTTTTCAAATCCGTAGTCAAAAATAGAGGTTATCATTTAAGAAAAGGGTCCTACCTCCATTTGACCTGGAAAATTGACCTCAAGCTAAAAATTTATGGTGCAGTCAAATGTCCCCCTCGGTCCTGGTCAAACTTTGTTAGAACCGTTTCTTGTTTTTCAGACATTTGACCTTAATTTTTTACCTTTCCAAGGTCACAAAAACCATTTTCCACGGGTCATTTATTAAAATGTTGTGTTAAATCGCTTCAAAAAACATTGATTATTATTACAGTTAAATAAAAATTTTTTTAAATCAGGCCCCATAAATAAATTTTATGATTTCTTTCAACAAATTCAATGAACAAATGCATTAATCAGGCATTTATGTCCAGAAAAATTTTTTTTTTTCTATGTCAACTTTATTAATTAGGAACTTTATTTTATGATTTTTTAAACAAATTTGATAAACTAATGCAGTATTGAGGCATCTATCGACGGAAAAATTCCTTTTTTTCGTTTACAGATTTTTATTTAGGATCTTCATAATAAATTCAGCAACATTCATGATGATATCGAAAAAAGTAGTTTTAATCTACAAATACCAGAATAAAGCATTTGTTTATTAAATTTGGTTTTAAATTAAAAAAATTCTGAATTTTCCTAAAATTATCATGAAGTTACTAATGAAAATGTTTGAGATAGAAAAAAAACAAATTTTTCTATGAATAAATTTCTGATTAATGTATTTTTTATTAAATTTGTTTAAAAAGAACACAAAATTGATCAATAAATTATGAAAGTTGCCAAAGGTGTCATGAACTTTCTATTAAAAAAAATTGACATAGAAAAGAAATTTTGTCTATAGACAAATGCCTGAATAATGCATTCGTATAGTAAATTTGCTTTAAAAAATCATAAAATTGATAAAAAATTATACACTTTTCTAAAATTATCATGAAGTTCCTAATTAAAAAATTTGAGAAAGAAAAAAACGAATTTTTCTGTCAGCTAATGCCTAAATAATGTATTTTTTTAAATCAATTTTTTTTTTAAACCATGAAATTGATTAGAAAATTATGAATTTGGCTGAAATTATTATGAAGTTCCTAATTAAAAAAGTTGAAATGGAAAAAAAAAGAACTTTTCTGTAGACAAATGGCCGATTTATGCATTTGTTTATTAAATTTGATTGAAAAAAATATAAAATTAATTCACTTATTATAAATGTTATGAATTTATAATGAAGGTCCTAATTAAAAGTGTTATTTCGAAAAAACCGAATTTTTCTGCCGAAAAATGCCTGAATAATGCATTTGTTTATTAAATTTGTTTAAAAAAGTTATAAAATTGATAAGAAAATTATGAATTTTTCTAAAATTATCATACAGTTCCTAATTAAAATATTTGAAAAAAAAACGAATTTTTCTGTCAATAAATGTCTGATGAATGCATTTGTTTATTAAATTTGTTTAAAAAAATCAAAAAACTAATAAAAAAATTATGAATTTTCCTGAAATTATCATTAAGTGCCTCATTAAAATGTTTGAGATAGAAAATATTAATTTTTCTGTGAATAAATATCTGATTAATGTATTCTTTATTAACAATTGAGACATAGAAAAAAAAATTTTGTCTGTAGACAAATGCCTGATCAATACATTTGTTTAGTAAATTTGTTTTAAAAAATCATAAAATTGATAAAAAATTATAAACTTTGCTCACGTTATCATGAAGTTTCTAATTAAAAAATTTTAAAAAATAAAAATTATCATAAACTTCCTTATTAAAAAGTTGAAATAGAAAAAAAATAATTTTTCTGCAGACAAATCCTTGATTAATGCATTTGTTCCTTGAATTGGTTTAAAGAAATCAAAAAGTGTATCAACTTTTTATGAATGTTGCTAAAATTTGAATGAAGTTCCCGACTGAAAAGACTGGAGTTAAAAAAAAATTCTGCCGACAAATACCCGATTTATGAATTTGTTTATTAAATTTGTTCTAAAAAATCATTATGTTAATAATAAAATTATGAATTTTTCAAAAATTATGATAAAGTTTCTAATTTAAAAAAATTGACTTCGAAAGAAATGAATTTTTTTGTCGAAAAAGGCTTGATTACTACATTTGTTCATTAAATCTGTTTATAATGTAAAGAATTAAAATCTTGAAAGAAATTTTTTTTTAAATAATATTGTTTCCATTCAAATTTCTTACAACATAACTTGAACAAATGTATCATTCTAGAAAATTATGAAAAAAATTATTTCAACAAATAATTTGTTTTTACATTCTTTGCTTATTGTCTAATATTGGAACATGTTTAACTAATGTTACTCAATTAAACTTAGGCGATTTCAATAATTTTCCTGTTATTGACAAACACCAGGAACGTCAAATAGAAAAAATGGAAATTTTTTAGTCATATTAGTTTATTTGTTTATTTTTGTGCAAATCGGTAAATATTCGTGGGCTTTACCTTATTCTGAACCAAAAAAGTTATTTTTTTCCCACTGTGGCGCTGCAACGCCGTTTTCAATTCTCATGACACATTTTTTACATTGGGAAGTACAGTGTAAGCACCCCCGTGCTTCGGATCATCATTTAAATCTAAATCTTTATTGGGAGTTTTTGATTCAAAGAAAAAAAAAATTTGAAAATTAAATTTTTGATACACCCCACATTACCTGCCGGTTCCGACGCTTTCTTTTTCATAACATCCTTTAATCTCAAGTATCTTCCATTGCACATTGCTCCAACCAAAAGTCCATTCTCATAAAAAGTATGACCGTGCCTGTATCCGGCAAATTGATTTGGTCCTGGTGGGGGCAGTTGGTGGTACGGATCGAGATATGCCGGCGGATAACCATTAACGTTCATTGTCGAAACTTTCCCTTTCTCAGGGTCCATTGCCGAAAGTTCTACAAATAAGTAAAAATTTGTACGAAGATGAATTTTTATTATCAAAAAGTCTGGACTTAAATTGATTTTACAAAAAATGATATATGACCCATTTTAATCTATAATCCCAAATATCTTCAAAAAAAAAAATAATTCCGATAAATGTTGCCCAAGGCCGAGGAGGAAATTTGATTGTACCATCAATTATGACTTTGAGGTCAATTTTCAAGGTCAAATGGAGGTAAGACCCTTTTATTAAAAATGAACTCCTATTTTTGAATGCGCATTTAAAAAGAGCGGGAAATTTCAGGTCAAAAAGACCTTTGTAATATTAATTTTTGTGACCTTGGAAAGATAAAAATTAAGGTCAAATATCTGAAAACGACCAGATATGTTCTAAAATACTTTATTTACGAAGAAATGGTTCCAACGAAGATTAATCAGAACCGAGGGGGACATTTGTCTTACAGTAAGTTTTGACCTTGAGGTCAATTTTCAAGGTGAAATAAAGGTAAGAGCCTTTTCGTAAATCAGAACTCCCATTTTTGACTGTAGATTTGAAAAGAACGGGAATTTTGACGTCAAAACTGGCTTATGTAAAAATGGTTTTTGTTATTTCACCTTAAAAGTTCACGTCAAGGTCAAAATTGATGGTATAGTCAAATGTATCCCTCAGTCCTGGTCAATCTTTTTCGGCACCATTTCTTCGTAGGTAAAGTATTTTAGAAGATACCTGATCGTTTTTCAAACATTTGACTTTAATTTTCATCTTTCCAAGGTCACAAAAATAAATTTTCCAGAGGTAATTTTTGACGCGAAATATCACGATCTTTACAAATGCGTAGTCAAAAAAAGGGTTTCTCATTTAGGAAAAGGGTCTTACCTCCATTTGACCTTAAAAATTGACCTCAAGCTCAAAATTGATGGTACAGTCAAATTTCCCCCTCGGTCTTGGTCAATCTTTATCGGAACCATTTTTTTAGAAGATATTTTGGATTATAGATTAAAATGGGTCACAGTGTATATTATTTTAATTCTACGTGTCTCTAATATTGTTGTGTAATCTATTTATTTACTCATAACGCGTCTTACGAATTTTCATAAAATAATTTGTTATACATTATATGTCATCATTTTTTATAAAATCAATATAAATCCAGACCGAGGGGGACATTTGACTGTTCCATCAGTTTTAACCTTGAGGTCAATTTTCAAGGTCGAATGTAGGTAAAACCCTTTTCTTAAACGAGAATTCCTATTTTTGACTGCGGTTTTGAAAAGAGCGGGAAATTTAACGTCGGATCTGGCTTATGTAAAAATGTTTTTTGTAATCTTTTGTCTTTCCAAGGTCACAAAAACCATTTGTTTTTTGTGTTGGGGCTTACCTCCATTTGACTTCGAAAATTGACCTCAAGGTCAAAATTGATGGTACAGTCAAATGCCCCCCTCGTTCCTGGTGAACCTTTTTACAACCATTTCTTCATAGATAAAGTATTTAGGAAGATATCCCCTTGTTCCTTAGACACTTGACCTTAATTTTTTACCTTTCCAAGGTTATAAAAACCGTTTGTTCACAGATCACTTTTGACGTGAATTTTCCCGCTGTTTTCAAATCCGCAGTCAATAACAGGGATTCTCGTTTAAGAAAATAGTCTTGCCTCCATTTGACCTTGAAAATTGGCCTCAAGGTCCAAATTGACAGTACAGTCAAATGCCCCCCTCAGTCACCGTGTATATGTATCAACTGATTTAAAAATTCCTTCTTTGAAAGAAAAGGAAAAAGTCTAAAGAAAAAGCAGAATTCTGTATTTAGATTCATTTCATAACAAATAATTACGAATAAATTATAACAAATGATTTTATCATAATTAATAAGACGCTTTTTTAAAATAAAAAGTCATACTTTCAAAGAAAAAGAAGTATGAACATGGTCTTTCTTTTAAAAAAAAGAAGGGTGTCCTTAATAATTTAAAAAATATATATTTATAATAATATGATAATTCATTTTTCATTTCCTATTCTCTAGAAAATGTTTGGCCATTAATAGGCAATATCGAACATCAGAAATTAATTTATAAAAAATAATTACGAATCATTTATAACACATGCTTTTATAACAAATAGTAAGATGTGTTGTTAGTAAAAAAATAATAACGCTGAATAACGTAATATACTTGGTAATAAAATTGCATGTTTCGAATGATTAAAAAAAGTATTTCTTTCAAAGAAAATGAAGAAGTGTTAAAAAAAATTTTTAATGAAAAAAATAAATCTGAATTTAAATTGATTTTATAAAAAATAATGAAGAATCATTTACAACAAATTATTTCGTAGCAATTAGAAAGAAACTTGGTTTGGCAAATACTCCCAATTTCGTAGCCTAATGTAATACTATACACATTAGATTATAATAAAATATGTTTCAACTGATTCAAATTAAATGTCACACTTTCGAAGAAAACAAAGAAGTCTGAACATAAAGTTTCTTTTTAAGAAAAAGAAGAAGTGTGGCCTTAAATTGATTTTATCAAGAATAATATAATAAGTGATATTCTTAATTTTTCATTTCACATTCTCCATAAAATTTGTTTACCATTAATCGGCAATATCAAACATCAGAAATTAATTTATAAAAAATAATTACTAATAATTTATAAAAAAATAAATCTGAATTTAAATTGATTTTATAAAATAGAATTAAGACTCATATATAAAAAATTATTTCGTAGCAATTAGTAAGGAACTTGTTTTGGCAAATATTCCCAATGACGCAGCAAAATGAAATAAACGTTAGATTATAATAACATATGTTTCAACTGATTCCAAGCGTAAAATCTCTCTATTTCGAAGAAAAAGTAGAAACCTGGATTTAAATTGATTTTATAAAAAATAATGAAGCAGAATTAATAACATAAGATTTTGTAACAAAATTAGTCCAAAATTTTGTTGGCAAAGATGCAATGGCGACGCAAGATGATACGTGGCATTATTTTGTAATAGCATATGTTTCATGTTAGGAAAACGTTCTTCTTTTACAAAAAAATAATTTTAATTTTATTTGACTTTATAAAAATGGTGACGAATACTTTATAAGAAATGATTTTAAAAAAATTAGTAACACACTTTTTTCTTAACGACGCAATGACACAGCAAGATTCCACGTAACATTATAATAACATATGTTTCAACTGATTCAAATACGAAGCCTTTTTTTCTAAGAAAAAGAAATTTTGGATTTAGTTTCGGTAAATAAAAAAAGATGACAAATAATTAAAAAAAAATCATTTTCTTACAATTAGTAAGACACTTTATTTGTAAAGATGGAAGATATGCCGAAAGATGACATGCATTATTCTGATAACATATGTTTCAACTGATTCGAAATAAAAATTCTTTCTTTCGAAAAAATTACAAAATTAGATTATAGCATTACAAATACATTAAATACATTAACAAATAGTAAAAAAATCTTTTTAATATGTAATTATGCCGCAAGATGACACGTGGCATTCTGATAAAATATGTTTCGACTGATTCGAAATAAAAAGACTTTCTTACCAAAAAAAAAAAAAAATGTGGATAAAAACATTACAAATACATTAAATACATTGACAAATAGTAAAAAAAACTATTTAAGATGTAATTATGCCGCAAGATGACACGTGGCATTCTGGTAACATATGTTTCAACTGATTCCAAATAAAAGACATTTTAATATATAATTGGTTTATAATTACATGATAAATACTTACCAGAAGACATAAGAAATATTATAAAAGCGAAAAACATGGTAGAAATAATATTCTTCATTTCTCTGAAGAAAGAAAACTGATTTAAGAAATGTGTGGATCTGCAATTCGAAGAATGTGGCATACGTGTCACTTGTTTGGTAACGATGATCTTATTACTCAAGAAATTATTATTTATATTGAGAAAAACTTTATTTACTTCCCTTGAAACTGTTCTAGGCGGTAGTGTATCATATCTGCATATGCACACTAGATAACGTTTTCTACATTTCCTAATCAAAAAAATATTGTGTTGTCGTGAAAAACGCATACTTTTGGTTCGAAAAGTATTTTTTTCCAACATTTTTTTCTGGTATTCATAATTAAACTGTCTTGTTTCCAAATTTAAATATTTTGTTAAGGAATCATTTTAGAGTTGAAGATTACCTTTTTTCGTTGAAAATCATATTTGTTGATCGAAAATTCAACTATTTGGTTGGAATTTAACTTTTATGCTGGAAACTTATATTTTTTGGTTAAAAATTCAATTGTTCTGTAAAAACATCGTTTATAACTTGTTCGTAAAAATTTATATTTTTGGATTGAAAATATGTTTTATTTGTAACTATTAAACGTTGACTGTTGAGTTGAGAATTTACTTTTTTGTTTAACATGCACATTTTCAGGTTGAAAATTCAATATTTTTAAACAAATGTTTTCGGTGAGAAATTAAAATTTTTTTTTTTAAATTCAAATATTTTGTTGCAAATTTGTTTTTGATTAAACATTTAACTATCCGGTTAAAAATGAACTTTCTTGTCAAAAATTTAACTATTTGATTGAAACTTCAATTAATTTGTGAATAAAACATTCTTTAATTATTCAAATATTTTATTAAATATTCGTCTTTGGGTTCAAAATTTAACTATTTCGGTTAAAAGTAAAAACTATTTTATAATGAATTTGTAGTTTTTTACTTTGTAGAAAATTTCTAGGAAAATTCCTTTCTTTGGTGTTGAAAATTAAAATATTTTGAGGAAAATTCCAATTCTTGTTTAAAAAATTCATATTTTTTGTTTGAAAATTCAACTTCTTGTAGGTAAGTCCTTCTTTTTGTAGAATTTAATTGTGTGTTATTTAAAATTAAAATCGATTTTTGGTTGAAATATCGATTATTACATTTCTTCTGAAGAATTGATATTTTTTGCTTGAAAATATAAATATTATGTTAAAAATGAATTTTTTTTGTCTTTTTTCATCTGATTTTCTTCAATTAAAAATTTAAGTCTTTTTTGAACATTCTACATTTCCAAAAAAAATTCATTTCCCCTTGCCCTTTAAAAATTTAACTTATATTGAAAATTTATCTCTGTCGTTGTAATTTTAAAGAAAAAAGTAAATTTTTTACGTAAAAAAATTTTAGTTTGTCATTTCAACACCAACATATACTAAAACATAATAATAAACTTTTTAGTCGAAAAGAAAAATTTTCAAAAAAAAAATGTAATTTATACTAAAATAAAGGCATTTTTAATTGAAAAAGACGGATCGAAAAAAATGGTTGCATTTTTAACAAAAAATATCTTATTTGATTTTCCAATAACAAAACATAAATTTTTAACAAAAAGTACATTTTCTACGAATTAGTTGAGTTTAAAAAAAAATTGAATTTTAAATCAATAGGATGACTTTTTCACAAAATTTTTAAATATTGAAATCAACAGTTGAATTTTTTTAAAAAGATACAATTTTTAACATATGTATGAATTTTTAAAGTTAAAAAAAATTTTAACTGGTTGAATTTTCTAAGAAAAATTTATTTGATTTTCCATAAACGAAATATGAATTTTAAACAAAAATTAAACTTTCCACGAAATAATAGAATTTTTAAAAAGACGGATGAATTTTTAACCAACAGGGATCACTTTTTAACGAAAATTTGGAATTTTTAACCCAACAATTGCCAAAAAAATTGTTGAATTTTCAATTAAAAGTAATTTTATTTGACTTAAAAAAAAAAGAACTTTAAGCAAAAGGTACATTTTCTATGAAATAGTTAAGTTTTTAATCAAAAGGGATAACTTTAAAAAAAATGATTGAGTTTTTAACCGAACAATTGCCTTATTTTACATAAAGATGCTTTTCTCACCAAAATAGATGACTTTTTGAATTGCAAAAAGACTTAAAAAAAGGTTGAATATCAAAATTTTTTTTTTGTTTTTTACGTAATAGTTGAATTTTCAAACAAAACTGATGACTTTTTAAAAAAATTTCTGAATTTTTAAACCAAAAATTGAATTTTTTTGAAGAAAGATGTAATTTTGACTAAAATAGAGGAATTTTTTAATTTAGAAAACTTGAAAAAAAAGGTGTGAATATAAATAAGAATCTAAATATTATGTTGCAAATTTCTTTTTTTTTTCTTTTTTTTTTAAACTGATTTTCTTCAGTTGAAAAACTAAATATTTTTTTTAAATTCTATCATTTAAAAAAAAAAATTATTTCCCTTGCTCTTTACAAATTCAACTTATGTTGAAAATTTATCTCTTTGGTTGAAATATAAGCTATTTTGTAAAAAATTTGTTTCTTCCTTGGTTGAAAATTAATTTTCTTTTTTATTGAAACTTTATTCCAGTTCATAATTTTAGTTGCAAATTTACTTTTATGGTAAAACTTTAATTTTTTTTTGATTCAAAATTTAGGTATGCAATTTTTTGTTCAAAAATTATCTTTTTATTTGAAAATTTTTCTTTTTTGATACAATTGAATCTTAATAATAATAAAATTAATATTTTCATTGAAAATTCAATTATTCTAGTTAAAGATTCCCAATTTTGGTTAAAAATTGTCATTTTAGTTTAAAATTAAACAATTCCAGTTAAAGATTCATCATTTTAGTTGAAATTCATCAATTTGTTTGAAAATTTAATAATTTTTGTCTAATAATTTTTTATTTTGTTTAAATTATATCTTTTATGCTGAAAATATAATTATTCCAATTGAATATTCCATAATTTTATATGCAAATTTACCTCTTTGGTTGAATATTAATTTTTTTAACTAAAAATTGCAATGTTCTGATAAATAATCTTTTTTAGTTCAAAATTCTTTTGTTTTATGAAAATTCGTCTCTTGTAGTGAAAATGAAAATTTTTACAGGTAGAAAATTCACCTTCTTAGTGGAAAATATATTTTTTTTTTGTAGAAAATTCCACTATTTCAGTTTAAGCTTCATTCTCTTAGTTTAAAATTCATAAATTTGGTTGATAATTATTTCTTTAATCTGAAAATTTAAATTTTCAAATAAAACATTTCATTTTTCTATATGAAAATTAATTTCTTTGGTTAAAAATTAACTTTTTTAACTAAAAATGATACCTTTTAGTTTAAAATTCGTCGTTTTTGGTCAAAATTAATCTTAATTAAAAATTCATCATTTTAGTTACAAATTTATCTTCTTGGTTAAACATTAATTTTTTTAATTCAAAATTTAACTACGCAGTTTTGGTTTAAAAATGATATTTTTTAGTGAAAAATTTTTCTTTTGTAATAGAATTAAATCTTCTTATTAGAAACCTAATCTTCTCATGGAAAATTCAAATGTTATAGGTAAAGATTCCCGATTTCTGTCGAAATTCGTCATTTTTGTTTAACATTAAACTATTCCAGTTAAAGACTAATCATTTTAGTTGAAAATTTATCACTTTGTTTAAAAATGTAATAATTTTTATTTAATAGTTATTTATTTAGTTAAAAATTATTTCTTTTATGCTGAAAATATAATTATTATGGGAAATATGTATTTTTTGTAGCAAATTCAACTATTTTAGTTCAAGATTCATTCTCTTAGTTTAAAATTCATAATTTTGGTTGATAATTATTTCTTTATTTTGAAAATTTAAATTTTTGAATAAAACATTTCATTTTTCTATATGAAAGTTCATTTCTTTGTTGAAAAATTGATTTTTTCAACTAAAAATGATATTTTTTCGTTTAAAAATTCGTCGTTTTTGGTCAAAATTAATTTTAATTAAAAATGAGATATTCTTCATCTTTATTTATTCTAATCAAGGGCTCATAATTTTGATTGATAATTTATCTTTTCGGTTTAAAATTAAACTATTCCAGTTGAAGATTAATTATTTTAGTTTAAAATCGTCACTTTAAAAATTTCTCTTTTTTTATTTTTTTTTATTTTCAACTTTTTTTTTAAGAAAGAAAAAAGAAAAAGAAAAAAAATCCAATTGAACATTCGATCATTTTAGTTAAAACTTCATTCCTTTGGTTAAACATTAATTTTCTTAACTGATAATTTAACTACTCAATTTTTGGTTGACAATTTATCCTTTTTAGTTTGAAATTCAACTATTTGTTTAAAATTTTATTTTTTCATGGAAAATTTAATTGTTCCTGTAAATAATTATAATTTTATTTAAAAATGTATCTTTTTAGTTAAGAATTTATTTTTATTTTGTAAAAATTCGTCTCTTTTGGTGAAAATTAAAATTTTTACGGGTAGAAAATTCACCTTTTTAGTGGGAAATACATACTTTTTGTAGAAAATTCAACTATTTCAGTTCAAGATTCATTCTCTTAGTTTAAAATTCATAATTTTGGTTGATAATTATTTCTTTAATTTGAAAATTTAAATTTTTGAATTAAACATTTCATTTTTCTATATGAAAATTCATCTCTTTGTTTAAAAATTAACTTTTTTAACTAAAAATGATGTTTTTTAGTTTAAAATTCGTCTTTTTTTGTCAAAATTAATTTTGAATAAAAATGAGATATTCTTCATCTTTATTTATTCTAATCAAGGGCTCATAATTTTGATTGATAATTTATCTTTTTGGTTTAAAATTGAACTATTCCAGTTGAAAATTCATTATTTTAATTCAAAATCGTCACATTGTTTGAAAATTTCACTTTTAAAATTTTTTTTGTATCCAACTTTTTTTAAGGAAAAAAAAAGAAAAAAAAATTCCAATTGAGCATTCCATCATTTTAATTAAAACTTCATTTCGTTGGATGAACATTAATTTTTTGACCTGAGAATTTAACTACTCAATTTTTGGTTAAAAATTTATCCTTTTTAGTTGAAAATTCAACTATTTGTTTAAAAATGTATTTTTCATGTAAAATTTAATTGTTTCTGTTTAATAATTATAATTCCATTGAAAAACATATCTTTTTAGTTAAGAATTTATTTTTATTTGGTGAAAATTCGCTTCTTTTGGTGAAAATTAAAATTTTTACAGGTAGAAAATTCACCTTTTTAGTGGGAAATTTATCTTTTTTGTAGAGAATTTAACTATTTTAGTCCAATATTTATTCTCTTAGTTTACAATTCATCACATTTGTTGACTTTTGTTTTTGTTAATTTTTTTAATCTGAAAATTTAACTTTTCGAATAAATCATTCCATTTGTTTATATGAAAATTCATTTCTTTGTTTGAAAATAAATTTTTCAAACCAAAAATGATAGTTTTTAGTTTAAAATTCATCATTTTTAGTCTAAATTAATCTTAATTAAAAATTAGATCTTCTTAATTTTTATTTATTCTAATTAAAGACTCATAATTTTCATCCATAATTTATCTTTTCAGTTTAAAATTAAACTATTGCAGTTGAACATTCATAATTTTAGATTAAAATCGTCAGTTCGTTTGAAAATGTCACTTTCTTTTTTTTCGGTTCAAAATTTTTTTTACGGAAAAAGAAAAAGAAAAAGAAAAAGAAAAAGAAAAAGAAAAAGAAAAAGAAAAAGAAAAAGAAAAAGAAAAA
>JAAAKG020134239.1:0-13908 GCA_010014905.2 Druon quercuslanigerum | reverse complement strand
ACTCCCCTCCCTACCGAGTGAGTCACGCCTACCCCGAAAGGGAAACGGCTTAATGGTGTAATAATAGTAATAATAATCAACGAATTCACGGCGGCATCCTTTAACCACTTGCCACAGCTTTCCTATGCCGAGACCAAGTAAGACATGTCCATAAACAATTACAAAAAAAGAACACAAGCTGCATTTTTATGCTAATTAAAAATTTCCGCCAAGATGGATGCGACTTTTACCGACAGTGCATTCTTGGTAGTACAATCAAGTACGGCTGAGCGATCAGCGCCAAACATCTGTAAGTCGCCTTTTTGCTTAATTAATGTCGTTTGCTGGACCACTTTACTCTAGTTTTTTATCAGTTACCTGGTTTTTGTCAAAAAAATAGATGATTCGTAATCTCTATCTGGAATTCCAGTGACAGATGTGCAATTCATAAGACCCCAAATCCCATTCATATGCAAGTGAATGGATTTTTGTTTACTGGGGTGTTAAGAACATCATGGCACATATGGATTAAGAGGTTGGTAATATTTGAAAAAGTATTAGGGCTGTTGGACTCTGGTGGACACCAGAGCGTATAATTATAGTATCCTTTTTATAACTTGAAAAAAATATAAAAAGAGCAATATAAACTCTTAAATTATTGCAATTATGATTCTGCGTCGAAATTGCCGTTAGAAGGTCACGGAGTATTTGTAATAGTTTTTTTTTGCGTTTTTTTTATTAGAATCAAAATCTTAGGTAGCATATGCTACTTTAATGATTATCAATGTGCTTAAAGTCATCTTCAGCAGTCATTGTTGACAGGCATTGTACTTTTTTTTAATATCGACCTAACGGAAATTTTAACGTGGAGTCACAATTGCAACAATTTTTAGCTTACCCGTTTTGTTCACTCGATCCATTAGGGGAGCGGTGTCCAAGAAATGCCGAAATTTGTAAAGCACTCAAACTTTATCACTAAGATGCGATTAATTGGGATTAAGGTTTTAAAATCGCACTCTGAAAATTTTCTAAACTCTGGAAGTTCACGGTAGCAAGGCATTGGATAAGTCTATGGTTAAAAAAGCGCAAATTGCTAAAATTTGAGAGTGGAAAAATGTAGCAACGACGTGAAGTGCGAAGGAAGCAGACTAACGCTATCCCGCGATGTAAGCTGATAGCTTGATCGTGAAGCGAAAAAGCTATGTCGGTAACAGTCACATCTGCACCCTGTAAAAAGTACACTTTAATGCTTATTATTCTAAAGAAATTCCGTTTTTGTCCGAATGCGCTTCTTGGTATTCAAAAGTTTTCGTTCGAATCATTTTGAATCAACAAAGAAAATGTGACATTAAAGTGCCTTCTTTTTAATGCCATTAATTGAATACCATTAAATGCAGTTAAATGACCGTGTTAGTTCAATGCCATGCAATGCCTTCAGTGATCAGAGTCACAGAATGGAACTAATGCCGTTCAATGCTGTTGAATTACCAAATAAGTCGAATGCCATTTAATGATTTTCCGATGGAATGTATTGAATAGAATTAATTCATTCGAATGTCATTAAATTACCATTCAGTCAAAAGCGGAATCTGTTCAGATTTATAGGCATTAAAGTGTACACTTTTTTTTAATCCCATATAATCCACTTCAATGCTCTCCTTTTTACAGGGCATGCTACCACTTGCTTTGAATGGAATTTTAAATTTGCAAAATAACACAATTTGTGACTTTCTGTTTTTTGTTTTGCTTATTGACATGTCCGAGTGATTGTTGAACACAATACGTAATGCGCCATTTCCATATTTTTCTTGCACGTTCCAATACAGCAAATATGTAAAACCACAAGTCTATCATGTTATATGATATAATAAAGTGATATAGAATTATTATTATGTACGTTAAGACAATATTTGTAAATAATTCAATAAATAATTTTATGGAAAACTTCAAAATTATTATCAATTATTACCAGCGAGTTTACAGCGGCTTTCTTTTATCACATGTACATTTTTCCTCTTGCGAGATCACGTTTATTATTCTAAGAAGAAATTAGTTACTTATTTAAATTACAGTGATATTATTGCATTCGCCAATCATTCGGACTTGTCAATTATTAAAAAAAAAAGAAAATCACAAATTGCATTCTATATTCAAATTTAAAATTTGTGCCGAGACAAGTGGCAGCATGCATATGTGACTGTTACCGACTGTGCATTTTCGCGATATTTCTAATCAATGAACTGATTTTAAATGAAAGTGCACGTATAATAAATTGTAATTATGGATAATTAAGTACAATTTTTTGGTAGAATTCAGTAAGTAACTTTATAAAATTATTTTCATAAGGTCAGTTAGTTGAATATACACACATAATTTAAATTTGAAAATCTTTTTCTATGTTTTTAAATTAATGTAGTTAAACGTTGTGGAAATTTTCTCTATCTATTGTAGGGTGGTCTCTCCTACAAAAATATAAATTCGTACCGTACACTTTTATCATTATTGTGTTGAAATGTAGCTGGTCTTTTTTTGCGACGTATATACATAAAAGGGAGGATATTTTAATAAATAGCGTAACACATTTGCCTAAAACTTCACACCGAGGCACAACTATTACTATTAAACAACTAAGAAAAGAGTGAGTAATCTTAAAAGAACTGAGATACAAAAGCGTTTTTTTAATTATGATGAAAAAGGAAACAATAAGATCACATTTCAGGAGGTGGGGGGCGTATTGGCGTTTACCCTAGAATGATAATAAAGATGAGGAGAACTGATGGAACTTCTTCTAATCCTCTCTCTTCCGTACATCGATATTTGACAATTGTTATTTTGATGATGGTGGGGATAAAGGTCAGGGCTGTTGAGAAATCTGGTGTCCTAAAACAGAAACTCGAAACTATTTGTTATTATCGTGACAAATCATTGATCACACACTATTTGAAAATAAATAATTTTTAATCATATCTTTATTATACATGGACAGGCACTTTTGTGTCCAAGTTGAATCATTAAAACTATTTGTTCAGACCAAAAAGAAAAAGTGCAGTGTCTTTTAGCAACAAGTGTTATTGTTAAGGAGAGAACTAAACACTATGAAAATATACCGATTTTAACTTTTTTTATTTGTGAACATTTTATTGCGTTTCGCTGGCAAAAATTTCGTATAGAACATTTTTTATCCGTCAGAATCTGCTTTACTACGAGAGATGTCTTTTCGACTGAATCCGAAGTAGGTAAACTATAATTTTTGCGTCGAGAGAAGGTACCACAGCGCCGCACCGTAAACACGCGTATACACTATACAGATGCAATTTTATGGGGTGACACAAAATGAAAGATCAGCATTGCCATAAGCTTTGCTTCCATCAGGCTGATTAACTTGGCATTCGTTTTGGTCCGGTCATAATTTTTGTACCCATAACCCAATACCTATGCTAAATAGCCTGGACGTGACAGAAACAACTACTGCTGACACTGAAGGGAAACTCAATGCTACTAACAAAACAGTATTTGCAAAATAGATAAAAAATTGTCTCACTATTGGTACCTTCTTATTGTGCTTTCTTTTATTTGCGTGACAACTAGATGCATGGATCGAGAAGGATTTAAAGTTTTTTTGGTTTGGCGTTGGATTAATTCTTATTACAATGTTTGTCCTGATGAGCCAAATTTTCGTTCGATAGGACGTGCGGGCTGGAAGAACAGACCCTTTTTTGTTTCAGTGTTAGATTCTTTCAGATTAAAAAATTTGTACAGATGACTCTCGTATTCATTCGGATGAAACACGCGGATTGAAAAAGAATGAAAAAGTGGGTTCAGATTGATGTTTGTGTTGGTGTACAGATTTCAAGGTTTGAAAAGTTTTTTCCGCTGTGCCTATGATTCATTCACATTAAGAAGATAGATTGAAGAATAGTTTAATACTGATTCCGTATTTAGATTAAACTCTGTGTTGGTTTACAAAGTTAAAAGGATTTAAGGTTGGTTGGCATGAGACTCAGATTCACTCGAACTGGACGTGCGATTAAGAAGGATCGCAAGCTAGTTTTGGATATGTATTGGATTAATTTGGATTGAACTTGGTATGAGAGGATCAAGAAAGATTGAAAAGTCTGATAAAGATTTTTGAATATTTGGGAAAGTTTCGGAGTAGTTTAGATTGTTTCGGAATAAATTACTATCAGAAACTTTCATCGGGGTGTCTCGCTCTAATGCAGAATAAATCTTAGTTGAAAAAATGTGGCGAATGTGGACATCGTAAATTTAATTTGTACAAAAAGAAACAATTTTTAGGAATATTTAGTTTCTTTGCAAATATCGTGTACAAGGATAATCGCTAATGTATCTATTGTAATTATTTTAAACGTTAGATCAAAGATTAGTATACCTCTGAATCGCTATCATCATATCGCATAGATCCCTTGGATGGTGCTACAGATGCGGAAGTTCTAAGCCTTCCGTTACTTTTAAACAAAGTTTCTTCGTAGGTCTGCAACGTATAAAACAGTATTAACAAAGAAGGTTCTTTCAACATTATCGCGTTTTTGTGCAATGAGTTCCAAATATACCTGAGTAGACATATTTTGAGGTGGAGGAGAAGTTCCTGCTGAAGCCGTCTTGCATTCATTCTTTGAATTTATTAGCTTTTCTTTTTTTAACATTAAATCCTCTTCGATTTCAATGTTTTTTTTAGAACTATTCTTTTCTGACTTCCTTTTAACTTCTACGATTTTATCAACATCTAATTCAGAATCTCTTGATAGTGTATTAGAGCTGCCAAGGGCTTTTGAGGTTGTATCTTTTTGCTCAAATTTTGAATGTATTGTATTGTGAAACACTGGATCTAGGCTTGGTAAATTTCCCACTGAAATTTGTGCGGATGTTGACTCTTTAGTGTGATAAGTACGATTAGGAACTCGATTATTGAAGTCTTCTATTTTAGTTTCTTCGGCAAAGTTAGTACATTCCATTTGCGTTTCAGAATCTGCAAGCCAAAACAATCTAGTTTTGTAAACATACTTTGACTTTAAATAAATTTTATCAGGGGTAATCTATAAATCACGTAATGCAATTTTCCACGAACGTGGACACCCTCCCCCTCCTCTTTATATGTAACGGTTTTTAGATTTTTTCTATATTTTTTCGTCATTGTGTAACGCTAGAATAAACCCTCTAAAGTATGTTACGTAATTTCTGTATGGAAATTAATTTTGCCTTGCTTGAACCTTGCAATATTTAGGGGAAAGGTGGATACACGTAGACAGAAAAGTTTGAACTCATATAGATGCTCATTCTAAAATTGAAAAAGTACATCTTCTTTAAAAAAACTGTGCGTCTTTCTCCATTGTAATTTTATAAGTGTATACTTGTAATACATTTTCCTATATGAAGTTAGTATAAACTCTAGACATTCAATTTAAAGCCAAACACTGTATGACTTTTGGTTAAAGGTCAACTCTTTTTGTTTAAAAATATATCTACGAATATCAACAGGTAAAAATACTCATTACCAAAATTTGTTATTTGTACGTCTACGCAAAAGCAATATGTAGAATTTTTATACGTGTATGCTGTTTTTCGAGTCTTTTAGTAGATTTTATTGGTGATGGTAATGCTCTTCAAAAACCACTTACGAATAAAACAATGATAGTTATTTTTTAAAAGACTAAATAAAATAGGTTGTAGAACATTTTTCCTCATATCTTCTATATTTTACTTTATCTGCGCGAAGAAAAAAACATCCCGTAAAAATTGAAAGATGTGCTTTACGCCCCAACAGCATGCATCACAATACGTAATGTTACCAATTTTTTAATATTCTCGGGACCTTTGACCAGGCTACCAGGCGCGTTCCCGGGTTGTGAAGAGCGTTCTCTGTACTTGGATGTTCTCGAAGAAAAAACCCCTAAATCTTAACACGTTAACAACTGTGCTGAAGGTTGCGTTCCTCTCAGAATATTAAGACCTTTCTTCCCACATGCGAGGTTTGGCGAGGGCGAACCGCAAATTTTCTTTGTAACTTGTGGGATTTAATATGGAAGAGGATTCAGAACACGTCCACATCGACGATTAAGTAGTTGAAGTCTCGCGTTGATGGAGCAAGGTCTTTAACCACGTGTAGCGAGAAGAAGAAAGAGAAACCTGGAACTAATCTGATGAAGAAAAAGGAAAGCCAGAGGCGCAAGAACCCTGAATGGATGTTCTTTAATTTCTCTAAAAAATTTATCTACGCCTATACTTGGTGTAAAAAACCAAGGCAGTCAGGGAGAAAAAAGGGATGAGTTCTGACTAATGTTAACCTCTGCCTTTAGTGATGCGGTCGGGGTGGATGGAAATGTACGCGAGCTCGTTGTCCGCACCTAGGTTGGGGTTTTGGGCTTCGACACGGCGACGAAGATAGAAGCGATGAGAGAAGCCCTTACACTTCAAGCTTGGTTCGTATCATGAAGTATCAAAACTAAGGTGTAGGCTATCAGTTGTTTTCGCTGCCAGGGCAGCTTGCAGCAGCGTTTGGACGAAAAGTCGACTTTGAGTTGTTGGAGGTGGGACCAAGAGGAACACAGAGCGTTGGAATGCATCAGCATGCCATAGTGCCACCACTGTGCCGTAATGAGGATCAAACTCTAGACCAACCGTTTTCCGAGAACGATAACATGCGCGCCCTTCAGAGAGCCAGCCCCCAAACGGAAGCTGAGAGAAGCCACTAGATTCGACAAGCAGGCCACCTCGTAGGTCGCTGAGGCACGTCGCAATGGTACCTATTAACTGCAGCCCTGAACTAATGTAAAAGCAAAGCTGGTGCTGTCTTTTGGCACGCGAGGAGAGGCGAGTTTAGTCGTTTAGTATATAGCACTTCGCACAGTGGTCAGAGTCCAAAATTACCCGACAAAACTCTCAAAATCGAAAGTTACCATGGGAGGAAAACTACTGGGATATTTTTTATAGATGATGTTAGTGCGCTTAAATCCAGAATAACAGATAGTTTGATCGAATATTCGACGACAGGTACACGCTCAAAGTTCACCTTGCCTAGGAAAGTACTGGGAAATAAATCTGCGAAATGGAGGGTGATCCTGAATATGTATACAAAATGCTTTTAAGCAACTATTTCATGTCATAAGTTAGAGACCGTTCAAGTATTATGCAATGTGCCTAGGGAGGTGGTAGTCTGCTTTAGTGTGATGCCTATGATAAAGTTACAAACAAATACTATAGAAAAAGTGTTGCGTAGGGGGAGGGCGGTCAAAATAGCAGGAAAAAGCGTTACGGAACACTTAAAAAATCCCTTATCGTGAGTGCTCCGTGAATGTGACTATTTCGAATTCTTGTTTTTGCATAAGATACTTAAAAACATTAGAGGATTAAGTTATTAACAGGCGATATTCTGCGCAGACTTCAATTGTTTTATGTGCGAAAAAGTATAAGGAATCAAATCGCGTGATCGGAACTTCTATTTCTTTCCCCCCTTTTTTGCAAGAAGGTATTAAGTGAAGTCGCTCGCTGACTAGGCTAGAACGCAGGCATGCAATCTTGCCTTGTTAGCGCGAGTTACAAATATATAGAAACCAGTTCTTTTTACACATCTCGTAGAATATAAAGGTTGTATTTTTGTGATGAAAATCTCAGAAACTCCTTTATCACTAATTTTTGCGTAAAGACTAATTTTTCAATAAAAAGTCCGCTATTTTGAATCCATTATATTTAATTTTTATTTTTTAGTTCATTTTTGTGATGAGCGACCTTCAAAGCCCTCCGTAATTCATTTCAGTGAAAAACACCAACTTTTTCATTAAAAAAGTTCGCTATTTTGAATCCGTCCGTGAGTATAAAATCTAAGAGAAAAATATCGTCTTTCTGGGTTTTGTCCAGGAATTTAAAATTCTGACCCACCTCCACAGATAAAAATATTGTCAACATTACGGCAATATAGTGTGCTATTGAGGCGGCTTCTAATAATGGTAAAATACTTATGATCTATATGTAAAGCATAATAGTTATCATTTTATAACCTTCTATGATGGTCTCGAGTTTCAGGAGTTTAAGTATAAGAGATTAGAATGTCACCATTTAAAAGAAATCTGAATAACTTGGACAATTTCTATCTCACAAGGGTCCGTTAAAAAAATACGTAATGTCTTTAAAGGAGGGGTGTGGGTCACCTTGAGCGTTACGCTTGAGCAGGAAAAAGCGCCACGTATTTTTTGAACGGCCCCCAAGATAACATACAATAGAAGAAGTAAAGAGGAAACAGTACATTTTTTCTTGACTTAGACTAGTGGTATCACAAAAAAATCTCAAGGTTTTTTCTTACTTGATAAAGGTTCTGCAATTTTGACAGCTATATTGACTCCTACATTTACAATTACAAACACATTTACAACTCTTAATGTCGCTATAAACTGTCTGCAGCATTTTAATCCAATTTTGAGGTAAAAAATGCTTGGTGCTTCTCTGTGATATATTTACTTTAATTTTATTACATTCCCATGTGTGAGAGTGTAAGAGAATCGTATTTTCGATCCATAGTTTATTATCAGAAGAACTTACCTATCTCAAGATAATAGTTAATCTGGTTCCATACCTAAAAACTATTTATTGTTAATTTTTTCCCAAGTACTTTTCAGGACATGCTGAGATAATTCAATTCCACTTAAATATTTGTTAAAAAGAAACTTGAAAATGAAAATAAGAGATTATTTCGGATCCAAGAAAAATAGGGTAGCTTGAAAATAAAACATATGCTTACATTGCCTGCAACTATATACAAAAGTTTCCATTTATAGTTAGAATCACTACATTATTAACAATTTTTTCAGAATTGCAGTCTGCCTGGCGTAAAGTTTATAAGAGTAAAATAATTGGTTAATCGGGTTTAGTTGTCTTCCATCTAAGCATTAACCGTACAAATAATGACTATTCTGTTTTAGTCTGTGAATTTTTTTATTAAATAACCTTTGCAGGGAAACATAAAAAACACTAAGAAAAAAGGTCGACAAAGAATCCAAATCAGACTGCCGCTTTTGTCTTGGAAATAAATTCTATACTTTAAGAATATATGAGAATACAAGCTTTTGCAGTAAAAAAATGATAAGCATGGACATGTTCAGAACTTTTGATTTTTCTTCCAGATGGTTTTTCAAATAAAAAAGTCACATAAGAAAAATCAGTCATTTTTTTTTGCAGATCCAAAACTATTGTACTGATTTCAGCTTATATTGAAAGGGATAAAAATGCATGCTGTGTGAAGCGAAATACTGCAATTCAAGCAAACTGACGGGAATTCAACAGACTTCAGGACATTTTAAGCGCATCTAAGGGAATTCGAGCGAATAAAAGGGACATGAAGAGAATTGAAGGAAATCCAAGTGAATTTGAGAAAATTTTAGTAAATTGAAGCAAATTATATATTTTATTTATCAAAAAATCTACATCCACTTATAGCTTGATTTGTGATAGAAAAAAATGTCGGCTCAAAAAACTAAAAAAAACTGCAGTGCACAGAAAAGATTTATACGTAAAAAAGTCACGAACTAGTAGTTACGTCTTGGATATGAGAAAAATTCATTGGACATTGATGTATTTTTGTAAATAATATGCGCATGTTGAAAAAGAATTGGTGAACTAAGAACTAAGATTGATGAATTGATTACAAACATATTATGAGTGATGGGAGAAGTTTCACAGAGCACTCATGCCCGACACGCGTGTTTACGCACTCATGGTTTATGTTTAGAAACAGTCAAGTCAGCAGTTCGAGGGTTCAAATTCTCAGAGTTGTGCGAATTTATAAATAAATATAAATTACGTAGCACAAATAAAAATGTTCCCTTTTTATATTTAAGTCTAAACTTTTCAGGAAGTGTTTGTAGAAAATTCGAAATGTTCGTAAAAAAGTTCCAAATTTATTTATACATTTTTCATAGAAATAAGGATTTGATGTTTGATATTTTTATCCTGTATCCGAGACCTAGCTACAAGTTCGTGACTTGTTTACGGATAAATTTTTCTCGTGTGTATCCAAAAAAGAGGTTCTAGTTTTTCGTTGACCAGTGTAATTTGTTTGTTTTTAATAGAATGCTTTTCGGCTAACACTTATGTAGCATTTTTATAATGCTACTTGTGTTGCATTCAAAGAGGATTGGCCGAATGCACGATAGTGCTTGAAATATGAGAGTGGTTACTTGAGTGAATAATAAGTTTAAGCATAATTAGGAGATAACTGAGACTCTGGATTTTCAAGCACGATTATGCATTTGGCGTGCACGTAATTTTCAAGCCAAAATCTAAAATGCCAATTTATTATTCATTCAAGAATACATCTTTATCAGGTAATTGAAATATATTGCATAAACAATACCTGTACTCAACGGATGTGCATGCTCATCCACCGAAAATAGGAATATTATTGCTAATCATAACATGTCTCTATGTATAAATACAAATTCAAATAATGACTGCGTTTTTAGAATAATTATAATTGATTAGCTGCGCACAATATATTTATTGTGGCGGACTATTAAGCAACATCCTTTTTTATTTATATCTTACTTGAATCTCAAAAAAGTGGCAATCGAAGGTTTTCATGGGTTTTGTGGAAGGGAGTACAAAAAAGCACATACACATCTACATAAATCATTTCGATGACTTAGTGCCAAAGGAGAAGCTGATCTTTCGCCTAAGTCTACCTTTTTTCTTCGTTGAACTGCTGTCGCCGCTCTCTTCGCTGATTGGTAACTTGAGGTGGCCCAGTTTCTTTTCTAGCTCTGAGTTAACGTTGAAATTTGGTTCGTTCGAAGTCACGTGGGCTTCAGTCATGCTAGAAGACGTTTGAGGATCTGGCGAAGAGGGTGGTGGAAGAGCACTAGTTCGTGTCTTGCAGCAGACAATGCAGACGCGCTCCTTAGCTTCGTTGATGAAAGTACAATATTCGCACGCCCATTCTTCTGACATTGTACACGAAGTTATATTCATATTAGGGGATGTGACCTTATACAGGGAGGCTAATTGTCTTATATTTTCGACATCCTTATTATTAACGTCTAGATTCTGTGTTTGTAGAATCTTTTTTTCTGGAGTGGCTGGTCGCGAAATTTTTTCTTGAGCAGTCTTGTTTTTTGATGTTCCTAATCTCGAAATATTTTCTTGCATTTCTTTTTTCTCTTGACTGCATAATTTTAAAAGGTTTTCCTGGGCTAGCTTATTTTCTGGAGTATGAGTTTTGATACTAGCATCTGATAAATCTCTATCGTCTGGTGTTCGCGATCTACGAAGCCTGCCCCGGCCTGATTGAGACTCCGGAGTCCGAGACCTTTGGCATTTTTGTTGACTCGTACGATTCTCTGGAGTTTGAGACCTACGAAGTTCTCTGTTTAAACCAGCATTGTTTTCTCTTGTGCTTATCTTTGAATTTATCAGCTCGCGATCGAAAGATGGAGTCCTTCGCATTGATCGCGATTTCCGTGGATCTAAACGACTCTCTAGTTCCTCTAAGTTTGGTTGCTGCTCTCTTCGAATGGCTTCTCTTTGCTCTTCAGCTTTGATATCTGCTATTCTTAAACTTCTTGTACTTCTTGTAAGGGATGCTCTGTCGTTGCGATCCTCTGAAGGACTTGTCATCTTTGATCTTCGTCTACTAAAACTGCACCTCCGTTCAGATCTATCATCATCTGTACTTATACCTCTTTGATCCCGTGGGAGAGCATTCCGAAGCCTAGTGGATTCTCTTGGATTGCTGGAGGATTCATCCTCTTGAGCTGAAGATGACTGTCTAAATCTTGGTGAATCCTCGTGAACATACCTCTGATTTAACGCAAGCGATCTTCTTGTATCTTCCAAGTTTCTGGAGGAAGCCCAGTTGTGTTTTGGTAGGTTGTCTGACAATCCATCGCCAAGATTATTGACTCGGTCTTCAGATCTCCACCCACTGTTGAAAAAATATTGGGATTATTCTTTTACGATGCTGAATTTACTTACAATAATAATTAACGAAAATATGGGTTAGGGTGCAATTATAAAAGGAAGCAGTGATGCTTCAGAAGAAGATAGAAATGGTCAAGATAGAATCTGAAAGTTAAACTAAAGTAAATTAATCTACATTGCTAAACAAGAATCTAAAAAAATGAGGTGGAGAACAGGTTTTACACATGCATACAAATTTTACTTGACTTTTATTCATCAATAATTAGCAATCGAAACTAACAACAATGGCAGCTGATCGATGTAAGATCAGGCATCTTTAGCGACAGACGTTTTCCGATCATCTCATTGTCATCTTTATTCAGGGCAGTGAATTATGAAAAGTAAAGTTGCTCAAATATCAGTTAAGAGCAGAGTTTGTCGCGTTGCACCTTGCAGAATTGAGCCAGGTTTATTGTAGAATTGGGAGTTAGAATATGGCAATGCATGTGACACAGCTAAATACCTATATTGCTGACCTAACTTTATCAGTTCACTGAATATTTTTTTTAAACCTAAGAACTTTTTTTGTAAATAAAACACCGAGCTGAAACTTTGGAAAATGTATTAGAGTACAATAAGGTACGATTAGGTACTTCATTTGGGTAGGAATTTCACTGAAGGTTATTTCTGACCAAATTAAAACTGGGAGACTTTTTCACATCTTTTTTTTCTGAGCCTCGACATTTTTTAAACGTTGGAACTTTATTTATACATAAAATATCGGTTTCAAGCGTTAAGAAGTAAAGCTCGTGAAAAAATATTTCAACTAAATTTTATCTGGCACGCAACAAAGGACTCGGTTATCAATTCCATCGGCATCAGCCGGTTACGGGTTTCTTGTTGTACATGAAAAAATATGAAACCTGGCGGCCACTAGACGAGGCTCTAACAGCTAGTGGGAGTCCTTGATTGTGTGCCGGATAAGTAGGGTGGTCATAATTAATTTTCGTGAAGTAGGATAAAATACTTTTAAAAATGAGGACAAAGTAGGACAAAAAGGACCCCGCACTGAATGTATGGGAAAATGGCTTTCAGTGGATTTAGCTGAAACTTTGTAATTTTTAAGGTTATAAGTGCCGGATGAAATATCCGTAAAAAAAATCCAAAGAAATGGACAGTTTTAGCGCTATGCAGCGCTAAGCGCTCAAGATCAGTGAATAACACGAATTACAACAGATTTTGTTACAAAAGCGATGAAAACATAGACATCACGGTTCAGATCGTAGTCTGTCATATTTTCGCCTACACCGTTGACTCATATAGCGCGCTTCTCAAAACGATCAAATGTTAAGCACCCAAGACTTTAACTTGACTAATTAGTCACTTCTTTAAATGCAGAAATGGTACCCAAAGTAACATTAGTAACTAGTGCGCACATTCCGATAATAAGAGTATATACTTTTCGCAAGAGGGCCGAGCGCTAAGCACCCATGATCAACGAATAGAACCAATCCCAGTACAGATACTTTATGTGTTGCTGGTGACGTGCATAACCCAGGAACCATAAAAAGCTTGCAATATGTGCGCAAGTGCCAAGAGTTCTAGCCCCTGACTTACATGTGCAGTAATAACCGAGAAGCGTTTCGTTATTTTCTGGTCCTATGTCATCGATCTCATTGAACGCTATCCACAGCTGGTACCTTGTCGCATTCCGGAAACGAGAAAATACTCGTACTCTGATCAAACCAGGTTCATTAAGTCGCCTATCTAGCTGAAACTCCTCATCTTCTTCACGTTGTAGCTTCTCTTGAACGTAAGATGGGGCAAGTTCTACTTGATACACGCCAATTATTATGTCGCGTATTTCTTCCAACGTAAGGCAAGGAAATTGTGGTACTTGAAGTTCATGCAGGCGATTCCAATTTGCAATTCCGTAGCGCATATTGTCCAATTCTACGCGCACTTGCACAATATTTGCCTCACGAGCTCTCGCTATATATTCTCTTGCAAGCTCTGCTGTAGCGCCTT
>JAAAKG020134238.1:0-13908 GCA_010014905.2 Druon quercuslanigerum | reverse complement strand
TTGTACAAGTTAGGTTTTTTCGCATTACTCGCTAAATTAATACCGAAGAAGTTATGTATAAGATTGTTTTGCGTCAAGACTAATGTAACCACTACCCCAGCAGTACATTACACAGCTGTCGCTACGGCTCCGACACTGCAGAATGACGATATATCAGTTGTACAAAAGACTGTTAGATTAAGAACTTAGAGACTAAGTTCAATCTAAGTTGGGGGGTGTGACACTTTTAGACTTAGCATACTTTAGTGCCCTACGTAACATCCCCACCGACTGCATTCCTAAGGGACAAAGGACTACGCTTTCCCTAAAATACTTGTTTTTCCCCTAAGATGGGAAGCGTCAGTATTAGACCTTCCGTGTTGCGTGCAACGTCGCTTTTCGACCTTTCTTGTAATATTTCATTTTTATGAATAAATAATAATATCTACGGATATCCGTTTATTTATTTCATCTATAACGTAAACCCGTCACAGAAGAAAATTCTAAAAAGGGAGTAAAGTTGGTTGCGGCCATGTACGATAAATAACTCTGCCCGGTCTGTACGTGTCGAATACAATAGGACCATTATTCCATAAGTGTCTTATAACTTGACAGTGCCGTTTAGGTGCTGAAAATCAAGACAAACATCCACTGAAACGGCACTGGCGTCCCAGTGCGTTTCACCAGTGGGGTTTCATTATTTTTTCATTGGCAGGGTACATTTCCATATATCTTTCACAGAACAAAAATATCGCAAAATTCGTCAACCTATTTGTACTTAAATCACAAAGATTTTTGTATGTAAAAAGGTACAGTAGATGGAAATATAAAAATATAATTATTCTTAACGTATACTTTAAGTTAAAAAGTTGCAAAAGCGAACAATCCTTATTTGATTAAGAGTCTCTTTTCTTAAAACCGAATGTTAACGTTGAAATGACGTGTTTTTTTTATACAAAGAGACACAGCGAATGGAGACATCGAAATATGCTTAATTTTTGTTTAAGTACACTTCTAATAACAGCCTTTTTCAAGGAATAAGTACCAAACTTTTGCAAAACAGCCTTATTCTCGAAATCAAAAGAACACAAAACAAATTCCAAAATAGGCTACTCTTATTAGTCATGATGTAAGTTGAAGACAATATTTCTTAATTTGGTAAACGCCGCACGTTCTTCATGCGTAAAATGTTCGACTTCTCTGCTATATTCAAGAACGATTTGAGAGGCTTTTCGCACCACAATGTTCGATAAAGTCGTTCTCTCTTTTTCTTTGGGCTCCTCAGCTTCATTCTCGGACTCGTCTTCGCTTTCAGGAATCTTTAAATTCAATCCCGGGGTTTCGTTGATAATCTGCTCGTCACTTATTGTTTCAGAAGTCGCCAAGTACTCATCCTCTTCCAACCACTCATCAGCGTTCGATTTAGAGATTGTTTCCCCTCCTGGAACATTATAAAGCAAATCCAAAATCGTGTCAAGACCGGTCTCATGTTGGACAAGTCTCTGATCGCTCGAATGCTTCTCATCTGGATTGGGCAAAAGATTATTCCAGGCATTTCTTAAAATGCTTGGAGTAAGCGAATACCAAGCATAAGTAAAAATTTGTATCGTTAGAAGCACATCCCATTTTTTGACGAAATTTTCTACTTCGTTCTTGTCCTTTCTCTCGGAGACTAATAATTCTCGAAGAAACGCTGTCCTGTAACGCCTTTTCGTAGCAGAAATTATTCCCATGTCCATCGGCTGGATGAGACTTGTGCAGTTAGATGGGAGAAATACGACAAAGCATTTTTCGTCGATCTCATTTGATTCCTCGGCAGAAAGATGAATTCTCGAGTTGTCCAGAAACAGGAGAAACCTGTAATAGTGCAGACAATTACAGAATGGAGAACAATGGTTTTACTGGAAAACCGTTATTTTGTTTCAATTGAAAAATTGTGTTTATACCTTTCATTGGGCTTTCAGGCTTTAACCGCTTTCAAAAAGATGTTTTGGTACCAGTCCAAAAAAACTTCGTTCGTCATCCAGGCTTTTTTGTTTTCTCTGTATTCGCAAGGCAAATTGGTGTCAGCTTTAAAACATCGGGACTTTCGAGCGGTACCAATGCAAAGTGGAGGCACGCGAAATGAGCCAGACGCGTTTGCACATAACATCACTGTTATGCGTTCCTTTTTCTGTTTATGGCCAGGGACTTCAGTTTCGGTCCGAACAGCAAGAATTTGCTTAGGCAACGACTTGTACTGAATTCCAATTGCATCAGCGTTAAATATATTATCCAGGGGATATCCTCGATCTCGAACCAACATCGTCATCGCTTCACTGAAAACTCGGCTGCTTTCGGGATCGGCTGATGCCTTTTCACCTTCGGCTTGGAGAGACCGAATAGAATGACGTTTCTTGAATCTATCAAGCCAGCCTTGACTGGCAGTGAACTTGACTTTCTTCGGGATGGAGCCACCATTTTGCAGAATTTCAAACACCATTAATGCTTTTTCAGCTAATAATTTGCCTGACACGGGCTGACCAGAAATTCGTTTTTCGCACAGCCAAGCATAAACAGTGCGTTCTAAGAGGTCCAAATCATTTGTCTTCAATCGTTTTTGCTACAGCGATGCTTCATTTAGCTCTATTTTAGAAGCTTTTTCCTTAATTTCGTTCGCTCTTGTGCGAATCGAGGAAATAGTCGATGACTTAACGTCATATTTTTGGCACAAATCAGAATTTTTATTGCCCATTTCGAGTTCTTGAAGGATCAATAATTTTGTATAGAATGAAAGAGCTCTCTTTCGCTTCGTCTGAAAATAAAAATCGACTACGTTACATGTTATCATTGACACCTTTTCCTTTTTTGGGATTTTTTTGTGTAAATGGATTCTTCACATTTGAAAACTCAGCTAAAAAAATCCATATAGCTTTACTATGTAGATTTTTAGATTCATAATTTTTAATTCATAATCAAATACATTCAATACTTACGGTGGAAGATTTTATATTGGTGATGTCTTTCAACGTTTCTTTCGCTCTATTAATTTTAATAATTTTAATAATAATGATTCAAATCGTCACTACAAACTGTCAGGATGTAAACAGTTGAGATGTGCGCACACAAATACACACACGTATCATCTACTCAGTTTTGAACATAGTAAATAGTCGGAGGAGTGGGGTCCCCTCACGTATGCTCACTATTGAGGGGGGGACTGCGCTAAATGTTCGCAGTACCGCGACTCGAGTGTATATGACTTACTTTTACGTTTAGGATATCTGTCTGCATTCCCATTTCAAAACAACAGGGGGGTTCAAATATGTGAAAGTTTAAATAAGTGGTAGTTCAAACAAGTGGAAGTTTACTGTATTTAGCATTAGGCAAATCACAGAAATATGTATGAGAGTAAATATAAAAATTGTCTGTGCAGTTGCTGACCTGAAAATAAGCGTTTTATGGACAAGTGTCTAAATGAACCTCTTCGAAGAAGACGGTATGAATCTCGGGACAGTGAAGTTGCGTGGGTTAGCGTTCGCAGACGATAAGGTTGTTATGGCAGAGTCAATCGAAGACTTGCAAAGAATGATGAGTAAACTAAATAAACGCATGAAGGACATCGGCCTCAAAATTAACATAAATAAAGCAAAAATGATGGTGCTTGGACGAGAGAGTAAGAAAACAGTATGCAATATTATCCTAAATGGTCAAATAATAGAACAAGTTCATAAGTACATATATATCTTGGTAGTCCATTCAGTTATGACGGAAATATAGATGCAGAGATAGATAGGCATATAAATGAGCTAAAATGGCGATATATAATTCTATATTTACAGCAGATGTGCTGAACGGCAGCGAGACCTGGACATACCAAGAAAAGGATAAAGGAAAATTAACGCGGTTGGCATACAATACCTGCACATGGTGTGCGGTAAAACGCTAATTGACAAGGTTAGTACCCTAAGAATCCTCAAAGAATGTGGTTTAGTTAAGACACTATTTGACAGAAATAAAAGAAATTTGTTGAGATGGTTTGGTCATGTTGAGCGAATGAAAGATGAACGACTGACGAAACGAGTATATCAAAAGTAAAGTAAAAAGCTTGCATGAGAAAATGCATAAACGTGAAGGAAGCTGAAGAAGTCTGCTAGGATAGAAAAGTGTGGCGCAAAATAGATTATGAGAAATTTATGATAAAGAGTATCAGTGGAGTGAATGACGTCGGAAACAAAAAGTCTTGCACACTATTGGGTCCGAGTGGAGAGCTTTAGATAATGACTTTTTGAAGCTCTTCGCATGGGTGATCGCTAGAGAGATAGCTCAGCGACCTGGCTTGGAGCATTGATGCCGTCTATGTAAAATCTTTTTGAATATTTTAAAATCTCATTTGAAATCTTCTCAAGTTTGTAAAAACCTCACGTAATCGTTTAAAATCTTAGAAATGTTTAAAAATGTGATGAAAATTCTTGAAATCGTTTCAAATCTCCATGAAACTTTCATAAAATCTTTGGAATCGTTGTGAAATCTTGCTAAAATCGTTTGTATTTATTAAAATATTTAAAATGCTTTGCAAAATATTTTGAAACCTTTTAAAAATGTTGAAATGTTTGAAATCTTTGTAAAATCTTTAAAATCTGGTGTGCATGCTGTTTTTGAATCTTCGAAATAATTGAAATCTTTATGAAACGTTTGAAATCTTTCCAATCTAGCCTTATCTAATCTTAAATATGCCTTTTTTATTCTTTGAAATTCTTGAAATCTTTACGAACCGTCCGAAACCTTTGAGAGAATTTTATGACATCTTTTGAATCAAGTGTAAAAGTCTTTTATGAATGTTTAAAATCTTTTTAAAGTCGTTTTTATTCATTAAACAAATTGAAATCTTTGTGAAATATTTTGAAATCTTCTAAACAATTTTTAATCTTTTGAAATTTTAGTGATATTTTTTATCTGATTTACACTCAAAAACCGAGTAGTGAAATTGATGAAAAATTCATTATATGGCCAAGGCTTATTCTAATTATGGAACTGAATTGACACCGCTACTTTCAACTAATAATTTTTATAATTTGTAAGAAGAATATCACAAAAAAATGTATACTTTACTATTCTATATTAGCGGAAAAAGAAGTTATGTTATTAAATAAAAAAGTTTTTATCAGCAAGATTTCTTCTAAAAGATATATTTCTTTTGTAATATACTAAAAGATTTAAATGATTCGTCGCATTTGAATAAAATAACTGTTTTAAAAGTAAAATAATAATAATTCAAATTCAAGGTTCTTGTGAAAAATTCAAGGAGAATTCCAGGTTTTCAACGTTACCAAGGTCGCTAGACACCCTGTAAGAGCTTGTTAAAAAAATTCTGTATTTTCTAACGCCTTTGCATTGATATACATATTTTTAGAGTTTTTGCACTATATAAAAATCTACCCAGAGGGAGGGAGGACAAATTTAATATAATTTTGCATTGTAATTATAAATACATATGTATGAAAAGTTTGGAAGAGATTGCATATGCGGAGGAGCGTAAAAATTGAAATATAAGATTCAACCCTAACAACTCCACACAGCAAGTTCAACAAAAGTTTGTAAAAACACAAAAACTTACCGTGATGTCTGTCGATGAAATAGTTTTCGGAAGATTATTTTGTACTTGATTGATATTTCGATTAAAATTTGTTCCTGAGAGGTCATTTGGAAGGCATGTTGCTGTACTACCTGTTAGATCAGAATTACATCCTGGAAAAAATATGTTTTGGTTTAAAATACTTATGGATAAATATGGTCGAATTTTATTGTGACACGTAAAACAGTATTTATAAAACAAACCTTTAATAGAACCAGGTGACAAATGTGACGGCTTGTTGCTTAGCTAAGAAATATATAAAAGAATTATTTTATTGAAGTTAAACAAATATGAAATGAAACCAATAAAACACGGAATTAAAAAAGTAATGAAACTGAAAGAAATAAGCTGTCAAAAGGTTAAATATGAAAAAAAACAGCAACAATAAAAAAGATAGCAGGGTGGCCACTACGAAGTTGTACTTACTTGGATCAAGTAAACTTTGCGTTCTGCTGTCGAACTGCAAAAAAAAAATTCAATTGAAATCGGTAGACTGAAATTGCGAAATTAAATATCAATCAACAATTCTGGTGGAACGCAATTCAATTACAACATGATAAATTGCATTCAACGTCCAGTTATTGTATTGCAATCAAAAAATTCAAGGTTGCCGCTCAAATACAAGAAAAAAATTTCGGGGTAGTACACAATTTTTGCCAGTCATTAAAATTTAAGAATTCTAGTTCTTATAGCTGAATTTAAAAGAATTAAGTAATGAAAACTAAACTGCTAATTAAAAAATTAAAGTACAACTCTTCTGAATTCGAAACATTTAAAATTCAGGATTTTTAATTTCAAACGTTCAATAATGTAGAAGTAGAAAATGGAAAGCTTTCACTTTGAAAAGTTTTGGATCGAACAATTAAAACTTAGGAGATATAAAAACTAATATTTTTAATTTGAATTTTTAAAATCGAATCATTTTAAATTTATGGCTCTCGGAAAACGGATCGTGTTTAAATGAGACAGGTATTCAAAACTGCACAATTTTTAACCTTAAAATTATATAAATTGGAAACTCACGGCAATTTTGAAGTTAATAAAAATTATAATTTCATGCTGATATCATGTAACATTAAAATGTTGTGTATTTTATTAGATAAGAATGTATAGAATTTCCAGACTAAAGACATATCCACGCTGTTCTTTTCATAGTTGCAAGTAAAATAATCTTCACTTGTAAACCTTCAAAATTGGTCTATTCCAAAAAAAAATTGAAAAAGTTAAAAATTGCACGATCATGAATATCGTTTAAAACGGAACTCTTTTGAAATTACAACTATGTAAGTAAAACGATTTTTTATACTGGAATCCTTTAAAATCGTTTTACTTGAATTTAGATGAACAATATTGCCCAAATGTAATTAATACTTTACAACATTAATTATTTTAAAGAAAAAATTAAAAATTTACAATATGGAACACTTCACTTTCAAATTATTTAATTTTAACCACTTCGATGTTCGGTGAAAAATGATTAAGATATGAATATTCAATTTCTTAAAAATTCAGAATAATTGAACAAAACATTTCACTATTAGGATGTCCAATTTAAAATAGTTTAATTTTGAAAACTTTAATTTAATCCTTTTTGCTTGTAAGTAGAGTTAAAATTAAAATTTCCCTTGGGGCCTTTGTGTCGTCGTTATTTAGCTCAACTCTAAGTAAATCGTGTATTTAGAATTTATTTAGGAATTTTTTTGCAAAAATAACCGTCTTTAAAGTATACATATGTCGTAGACACACCCAGGATACACGGGTATCCACTATATACAAATTCATCTTTTAATAGTTCAGTATGAGTGATATTAAAGTGTAATCAATAAATGCAGATTAAACAAAAACAATTGAGAGTTTATAATAAATTAATAATTTGTTATTAACCACTTTATTTTATAAACAGCAAATTATAAACAGCAAATTATAAACAGCAGCCTGCGATTTTGTGATAATTTTGAATATTTATAATGACTTTTGTCTGTAATCCAATTTGAATTTATTCAAAAGTATAATAAAAATAAGTGGAAGTATATTTCTCATTGTTATAAAAAAAATAGAAACAAATGCAGAGTTTAAGTAATTTTTGAAAGTTTGAGGTACTTGCTTTGGACATTTGGTTTCCCAGGGATATTCCGCAGCGATACATTGACATTTTATGAAAAATATGGTTTTTAAAAACAAATTGCGCCGAAACGTATTCGCTGTTTGTGCAATTTTTAAAATTTTGAGGTCCTTTTTTTTGGACAATCATTTCAATTGATTTACCAGTGATATTCCAGAGCGTAGACATTTTATGAAGAAAATGATTGTTATAAACAAATCGCATAAGCGAAATTCGATATAAGGTAAATTCACTAGTAATCGTCACCTTAAGCCAAATTGGAAATTAAAATTGCTTATAATTGTATTTAAAACTTAATTTTTATTATCACAAAGGTCTTAACCGATTAAAGTAGATATAGAAAAATTGAATTTTGATTACTTAACATGATATTTGATTGGAGTCAATTTTTATTCGCGATTCAAATTCAAATTATGCAAGTGCGTTAGTTATCGTCAGGCACATAACCAAGTAAACATGAGAAAAATATACTAATTTGATTGAAGAATACTGAAACTGACCTAAAATCACAAGTTTTATCACACGCGGCAAGAGCGAATATTGTAATACAAAAAACACTGGACCATCTGACGATAACTAATGCAGCGACGATAACCAGTGCATCTACCTTATTCCTTGAATTCTGCAAATTTCATAAATTCTTTGAATTCCATTATTTTCATTGAATTTCATGAATTCTTAGAATTCCTTGAATACCGTGAATTCCTTGGATTCCCCCAATTCCTTGAATTCCATAGATTTCTTAAATCCCATGAATTTCTTGAATGTCATGAATTCTTAGAATTCAGTGTATTCCTTGAATTCTGCGAATATCATAAATTCCTTGAATTCAATTAATTTCCTTGAATTCCTGGAATCCCGTGGATTTCGTGAGTTCCTTGAATCCAGTGAATTTCTTGAATTCCTTCAATTCTGTGAGTAATGTTAATTCCTTGAATTCTGCGAATTCCATAAATTCCTTAAATGTCATGAATTTGGTGAAAACGTTGAATCCCATGAGTTCCTTGAATCCCGTGAATTCCTTGAATTGATTGAATCCCGTGAATGTCTTGAATTCCTTAAATTCTGAAAGTTCCGTGGATTTCTTGAATCTCATTCATTCCTTGAATTTAGTGCATTCCTTGAATTCAGGGAATTTTATCAATTCCTTGACTTTCATTAATTACATTCATTCATTGAATTCCCTGAATTCCATGAATTTATTGAATCCCGTAAATTCCTTGAATCCCTTGAATTCATTGAATCCCGTGATTTTCTTGAATTCCTTGAATTCCGTTGATTTGTTGAATCCCATGAATTCCTTGAATCCCATGAATGCCTTGAATTCTTTAAATTCAGTGCATTCCTGGAATTCTGCGAATTTAACAAATTCCTTGAATTTCATAAATGTCTTGAATTCCATTAATTTCCTTGAAATCCATGAATTCTTTTAATTTCATAAATTCCTTTAATCCTGCGAATTTCTTGAATTTAGTGCATTCCTTAAATTCCATGGCTTCTGTAAGTTCCGTGAATTACATGAATTCTTTGAATTGTACGAATTTCATTAATTCCTTGAATTTCCTGAATTCCTCGTGCAAAAATGCCACTCCGCGCCCTAAGAAATTTCACTTCAAAAGCTGTACAAAAAACGAACTTGTTTAGGCTGATTTTATCAATAATATATATTTTTAATGTCAATGTAACGCTTCGGTATATAACTGGCAAACCAATTCAAACAAAATATTTAAAACTATCTCAGATTTTTAAAAATTGCACACAAATTTTAATTTCAATTGCACGATTATTTTAATAATTGAAAAAAGGAGGTGGAACCCGAGTATCCTGAGTGTAACAATGTGAATCAAGTTGGGTGCACAGTGTGCACACCCAAAGATTAAAATTAATTAGATAAGCTTAATTTTTCGAATTTGTCAATTAAAATTTATTTAAATTCTCGCTGTCGTCTAATTATGAATCTAAGACTTTAAAATAAATTAAAAATTCAAAAAAATTATACAGCTTCAATCAAAAATTTACAATGGCTTACGTTTTAAATATTTCTATTCGAATATGTACAATTTTGAAGGACTGAATTTTTTAACGTTTCAATTTAAATTCATAATTTTTTTCAAGTTTAGAGTTCTCCATTCTTAAATATTTTCACAATCGTTAGTTGATTACAAATATTAGTTTTTAAAATATTTATTTAATTTTTGTTTATTTTATCTCATTATTTGAGGTTTTCAAGCATTATTAAAAAAATATATAATTTGAAAATGATCGATTCGAAATTAAAACGGAAAAATTTCTTCAAGCACAACGCCTTCGAATCACACATTGTAAACTGAGATTACAAACTTGAAAATTTTGCAAATTCAATTTTTTTAATTTTAAAGGCCCTTAAAATCGAACTCACAAAAAATGGTATTGTTTTATGTGATATAAAATATGTAGTGACAATTAGAATTGGACGAAAAATCAAAAATTAAGAGAGAGAGAGATTAACAGTTTTATTAAAGAACTTTAATTTTTATATCCTTAAAAGTAAAAAATAATTTAAAATTTGAAAATATTATTCTTATAAATTGAACATTTCAATCTTAAAGTCACGAAAATGATAAATCTGACACTGAACATTAAAAATCTCAAAATAATTTGAAATCATTCTTAATAATACAATTTCAGCTAATATTAAGTATCCAACTATGCCCTTCATCTACAAATAATGAAATAGATGAACTTACACGTGCCTATTTCCTCTATCTTCTTCTTCGCAAGGAGACATTTTTGATATTTCTTTTAATAACTGTACAATATCCTCCAAGTGTTTCACTCTTTCTCGACCAGGTATTGAAACTTCATTCAATCGAAGAAATATCTACAATGGAAATAGAACACTATAAAACACTCGTGTCAATTTTATGATACAAAAAGAAGTTATCTATTTTTTTTAGATATACTTACACGAACTCTTAAATCACTCAGTACAATTAGGCGTTTCTCAAGCCTTACAAAATCATCTTCCCAGTAACTCCACATTATGCTTTTTGTACCAATATTCGTTTCCCATTGCTTAAATTGTGACTTAATAGATTGATGATTATCTACAATGAAACGATAAGCTGCTTCAGCTTGTAATATTTTTGACTTCTCGTTGCAAAATTCTTCTGAAATATCAGACATTTCGGATTCAAATTTAGTACTTGTTTCATGGTCAGGTTCGATTTTTACAGCGAAGAATGATGGCTGCTGAATATCAGAAAGGATCCCATCTGGCATTTGTAATCTTTCATTAAGAAGTACTTCGTGTATTTTATCTATCTCAGAAGATTCTGGAGCATGAGGTAATTCAGTCTTAATTTCAACATTTTCAACTTCTACTTCAGTATTCGTAATTTCTTCCATCGCATAGCGTCTATAGACCTCATCAATTTCAGAGTGAGGAGCTTGTGTTTAAGTTTTACTAAATATGGTGACTTCTCAGTACATTGTTAATTCCAGAAATTGTATTTTTCAAGAAAATCAATATTTCTTTTCCTAAATATAAAAAAAATAATTTCGGGTAGAGTTAAGGAATTATTCTGCAAAATTTTAAGTTTTGATAAAATATTGGTGGAATGTGACTTCGGGGAAAGTAGTGCATCGTGCTTAGAAACTTTCTACGCAGCGCATGGAATATGACTGCGCAGTATGGTGGTTCAAAAATGCATTGGACTTTTTTCTCGACAAGCCCATGAATCTCTTAAGATCATTTAAAAAAATTGAATAATTACCGCCTCACAGAGGTCTGGAATAGGAATTTACTGTTTATAATCACCCACAGATCGTATTTTTTGACTGGTTAACTTTTTTTAAATAAATGCTCAGCATTAGAATTATAAAAAAAACTGTGATTTGCGAATTGTTAATCTTTTCACAAAGCAACAAGATGTACACAAATAGAGCGAAAAAATTGGCCATTTCTGCTTTGTAAATTTTTATCTGAAGAAAAAATACAGAATGAATGATTGCATCTACATTCATAGAACAGAAATTATTATGATAATTAGAGACAATTTTTTCTGCTGTTGAAAATCTTTAAATTATGCGATAAAAAATGGATTATTATGCGTAATTCTGCTTCGAAAATCTAGATTATGTGAAATTATGCGATAAAAAAATCAGTGCTACAATTTATTTAAATATTTAATACTAGGTTATTATTACTTTCTTTAGCCAGACACAAAGGTTGTATTACGTTATTAGTTTTCTAAAGACGGAAAGAACAAGGTTTTAGCTTTGATATTAAACATTTATTTTGAAACGCAGTATAGGATGAACTACAAAATCACACCTATAAATAGGAAACAGAAATAAAAACCTTTTAAATAAATATATATGAACTACAAAGATAAAAAATGTTAGTGCTTATACAATATACATACACTATCTCTTAGAGAACAAAGTCTGATTTAGATCGAAAACGAGTAATTATAGATGATCAAGATCATCACCAAAGTATAAAGACATCATGACTTCTACATTCACGGATACAAAATTGCGGCGCTTTGGAGAAAGAATATCGGAATATGCACTAAAGGCACGCTCAGCATCTACATTTTCTACGAAAAAATAGATCATTTGAAGACATTTAATAGCGAAATAAAAGTGATTAGATAGCATTCCAGTTAAGATCTTTGGAACAATGCCCTCTTTAAGTTTTGGTTCTTTTTCAAGACTTGTCTTCAAATTATCTTTTAATACAGCGTGTGCGATGAGAAACTGAGAAATCGACACATCCTCTAATAAAGTTAAGGCTTTTACAGCTTCCTTGATTGAATGCTCGGTGCTGATCATTGCTGATCATTTTTTGCAAGCTCAACGTAGCTATCTTGCGCATTCGATATACAGCGTTTTTGTATTCTTTGCAGGCAAAGTAAGTAAGCGTGATTTCGTTTGCTTTTCCACAATTCTCGTGATCTTCTCTGCAGATTGAATCGTAGAGAAAGTAGATTTTAAGTCTCTAAACTTCGGATACAAAAAATGTGCCATCGCGTATGTGGATCCTTCTGCAAGCAATAGGTCATTAACGACCGTGCAGTGTTCCTTTACAAAAAAACGCTTCTGTTAAAATAATGTCCAAATCAGTTTCCGTTAGACTCTTGAAATACTTGACAGCCTTTACATCGTCAGGTAGATTGAATATATTCCACAACGTCGTCCCCATATTCTTCTACATAGTCAGATGACTTTTTCCAGGTGCCCCAACGACTCAAGATCGGCATGAGAGAGTTTAGGCTCTTTCTTTTTATTTGTTTCGTACTTGTTTTTCATAAAGTTCAAATAATTATATTTTCTTTTCCTTTTATTCTTGAATACTTTCTTTGTTTTTAAAATAAACACATTTAGTCGAACAAATGTATCCGAACATATTTTTGTTATTTTGTCTAGTATTCACACAAGCCGTCATGTAGGGTGCGCTATCGGACACCACAGCTTTTGATGCGTTATGAAATTCTACTTTATGCTTCGTTGGTATCTGCAAAAAATACAATAAATTATATTTAATAACATCTACTAGTACTTATATCGTAGATGATAAAATTAGTGTAAACAATTAATATTTATTCGTTCATATAATAATAACACTAAACTTACTTTTACTAGCGCCTGCGAGAACTGTTGAGCATTATATGCCGACCGTATTAACATACATGCCTTCGGTTTTAAACTGGTCTACACAATCAAAAACAGTGAGTTTGTTCTTAGGAGTAATTTTGGGTCCCATTCTGAATACACGTATTTAGAGTAATGAATGAAACAATCAACCCCGTATATAAGTCACTTTATATAACCGAAAAGTGAAATAAATTAACGATAGCACTTTGACGGATGATCACTATTGACAGACGACTTACTTACAAACGACATTTTAAAATTGACTGGCGTAGTACAGATTCCGCGTTCCACTATATTCAGTATCCGACCTAATCTACATGTATTAGCAACAAGCGCAAAATTCGAAATGCAACAATAGAACATTGCTCAGTCTTTACACTCACATTTCAAAAAATAAAAAATCTGCCCGCTTCGCGGGCACATTCTCATCGCTCGTCTCGCTCGCAAGTTTGAGCGCGCCTACGGCGCGCACCTTGTGGATCTCGCGCTTCGCGCTCGATAGTGTATTCACCTCGCGCTACGCGCTCGGACACATTTGCCTTACGCTTTACGC
>JAAAKG020134237.1:0-13909 GCA_010014905.2 Druon quercuslanigerum | reverse complement strand
AATGCCCTGTCATCTTTTTTCGCTGAGTTATCGTGGTTCAAAGCCAGCAGTGATTTTTAATAGTGCTTGCGTCAATCTATCTCATAATTTCCGACAGTAGTGTATTTTTGTCGATTTTATAAATCATTTCAAAGATAGGAAAGTATTAGGATTGATTGTACGTAGTGTGCATCCTTAAACGACTGTGTTTAAATGGGGAAATTTTTTTGGGCATTCGAACAAAACTGGTTGGTAAGAGCAGAGAAATTTGAAACGTGAAAAATAAGGGCTACCCCAATCAGTCATACCTCGTGCCGCCAAATAAACGATCCATCGATCAATTTCATCAATGTTTTCTTGAATATTTGCTTGTTCTGCTATGTCCCTGCCAGTTCTATACAGTTCATCTCTAAATCCCACATTTAACTGTGCATCTTGTAAAAGATGGTACAGTGCGTCTTTTGCGTGGGATCGAACTGCTGCAAAATGAAGAATGCACTGGCCATGTTCATCCTAGAATGAAGAAATATTTTTTGTTCACGTAATTTTTATTTTGTTTTAAATAGGAACTCTTGTACGAAATATTTCAAATGTCCTACTCGGTTTGTGCCATTAAAATTTGATTCCATAGGATCGATATCGGGACTCTGGGGGTAACCGGGATCGTCTTCTGCATTATCATTCGTTTCTTCTTCTCGTTCATCAATAATTAAAACATTAGCTTCCTACAGAAAAAAATAAATAATTATTACATGTGCAGCACTTTTTAATTTATAGAGTAATTAAAATCCGTAAAACATTAATTGCACATAATTCTAATGATGTCTATTGTGCAGAAAATATTATAATTTTTCATTAAACACATAAGTATGATCCAAAACGTCATTTTCAATTTAAAATCTGGGTGAAAGGGGCTTTTTTTATGAATTGTTACCGGACGAAAAAAAATTTAAGAAATTGTTGAATGTTATATTTTTGAGTTTATAGTATTTAAAGAAAGGTTTTCTAACGTACATAATTATCTGAAAAAAGAGTATTTGATATTAATTTTTGGTTTTTATTATAGTCTGAGTACATTCATAAAAATAATAAAATATAAAATTACATGAGTCTGTTCTGATGCTTTTTTCTGGCTGACAAAATTGTACAAGAATGAGGCAAGGTACGTTACCGGATCTTGTGGACGCGATTTCGCCACCTCTGTTAATCCTTTTATCAAAGGATCTCCCAGTGCTGAAATAAATTTTTTTACAAATTTTGAAGGTGTTTTGATAATTTGCGTGTAAACTTGGTCCCTCACTTTTAAAATTTCAATTTTTTAGAGTTCTGACATCCTTTTGAATAGTTCTATAGTTCGTGATAACTTTTCTAGAGTTCTGGGTAGATTTAGCATAGTGCCAGAGTTCCTCATACTTATCAAAAATTGTTCCCAAAAACTAGACGCAAACAATTTTTTTCAAAAATCTAGAGTTCTGTAACAAAAAAAATCGAACAACTTGAAAACTCGAAAGTTACACAATTTTTAAAATCCCAAAATTTCAGAGAAATTTTTCTAAAGAGTGCTAGAAGTTCTGATCAGAGTTCTGGTAGCTCAATGAATGTTTATACAAAAAAGTCTAATAAACTTTTTCGATAAACTCAAAATCCAAAAACGTCCAAAACTTTAAGCGAGTAAGCAATTACCACGCCTTGAAAAGTGAAGGCGTAGTGGCTCTTTGCCTGCTCTGTTGGCCGCGGAGTGGGTGAGGAGACACTAAAAGCACCAACCTCGAAGTGGACCCCGCTGGTAACATTTCCGTGTACTTGTTTGTGCATTGAAACGGCTGAAGTGCTTCCCCGAACGGGCGGCGCCTGGATCCAGGCCTGGAAAAATTGTTCATTGCTTCATAGGCTACGCGTGCTTCTAGTGTCTCCTCACCCACTCCGCGGCCAACAGAGCAGGCAAAGAGCCACTACGCCTTCACTTTTTAAGGCGTCGTAATTGCTTACTCGTCTCTTACTCTTTAATTTTGGAATTTAAAATGTTGAGAGTTTCAGGAGTTCTGATCAGAGTTCTGACCAGAGTTCTGGTAGCGCGCGAAATAGTACTAACAAAAAAGTATGGTAAAATGTTTTCAATAAACTCAAAACACAAAAACCCAAAAAATCCAAAAACCTACAACACTTTGAAGATACCAAAAATTTGGAAATTCGAAATTTTGACAAATTTTGAGTTTATCGAAAAATGTTAGTAGACTTTTTTGTATAACTATTCGGGCGGCTCCCAAAACTCTAATTTAAAATTTTTGGGAATCTGTAAAGTGTTGTAGGTTTTTGGATTTTGAGATTATCGAAAAATGTTAGAAGAATTTTTTGTAGAACTATTCAGGGGGCTACCAGAAGTTCGATCAGAACTGGATATTCTAAAAATGTTTTTTTTTTTCAAAATTGGGGACTAAGTTCACGTTCCCCCGAACTTTTTTGAAAAATTAACTTTTTTAGAGTTCTGGGTAGATTTAACATAGTCCCAGAGTTCCTGATACTTATTAAAAATTGTTCCCAAAAATTAGATGCAAACAATTTTTTTCAAAAATTTAGAGTGTGCAACAAAATAATTTCGAATCACTTTTAAAATTTTTTAAATCCCAAAATTTCAGAAAATTTTTCTAAAGAGTTCCAGGAGTTCTGATCAGAGTTCTGATAGAGCAATGAATATTTCTACAAAAAAGTCTAATAAAATTTTTTCGATAAACTCAAAATCCAAAAACGTCCAAAACTTTAAAGATATCCTACAATTGTGAAATTTAAAATTTTGAGAAATTCAGGAGTTCTGATTAGAGCTCTGATCAGAGTTCTGGTAGCTCGCGGAATAGTACTAACAAAAAGTCTAATAAAAATTTTTCAATAAACTCAAAACCTAAAAACCTAAAGCACTTTACACATGTCCCACAATTTTGAAAATCAAAATTTTGAGAGTTCCAGGAGTTGTGATTAGAGTTTTGGTAACCCAATGAATAGTTCTAAAAAAATATTATAAATTTTTTTCATAAACCTAAAATCCAAAAACCTACAACTCTTTAAAGATACCAAAAAATTTCGGAATTCACAATTTTGACAAATTTTGGGTTTATTAAAAAATGTTAGTAGACTTTACTATAACTATTCGGGGAGGCTCCCAAAACTCTGATTTAAAATTTTCTGTCATCTGTAAAGTGTTCTAGTTTTGGGATTTTGAGATTATCGATAAATGTTATTAGATTTTTTTGTAGAACTATTCAGGGCCACAAGAAGTGAAATTCTAAAAAATTTTAATTTAAAAATTTTTAGGTATGTGTAAAGTGTTGTATGCTTTTGGATTTTATGTTGATCGAAAAATGGTTAGAAGACTTTTTTGTAGAACTATTCAGGCGGCTATCAGAACTCTGACCAAAACTCCTGAAACTCTCAAAATTTTGAATTTCAAAATTTTTGGGGTATGTGTAAAGTGCTTTAAGTTTTTGGATTTTGAGTGGATTGAAAAATGTTATTAGACTTTTTTTAAACTATTCCGGGGGCTACAAGAACTCTAATCTCCTGAAACTCCTGAAACTTTTTCGAAAAATTTCTCTGACATTTTGGGATTTTAAAAATTGTGTAAATTCCGAATTTTCAAGTTCTTCGAAATTATTTTGTTGTAGAACTCTAGAAATCTTTTGGAACTACAGAAATATTAAAGAAAACGTTGTCTTTTTTAAGAGTGGGGGGCTAGGTCTATTTTTGAAAAAAATGTTGGGTCTAATTTTTGGGAACTATTTTCAATAAGTATCTATTAGGAACTCTAGAACTATGCTAAATCTACCCAGAATCCTAAAAGAAGTTCATTTTTCAAAAAGTGTGGGGGAACATGAACTTAGCCCCCAATTTTGAAAAATCCATTTTTAGAGTATTTATACGCCGGAATTATAGAACTATTTAAAAGGATGTCAGAACTTTAAATAAAATTCTGGAGATCAAGAGCGTACCGAAGAGGGGCATGAGGGGCGTGACAAGAAGAGGGGCAAGAAAAAATCACAGAATGTAAAGTCAAAGACAGAATGATTTTTCAACATTATACTTGTGAAAGAATGTCAGGTTGATTTTCTTACAAAATTTTTCTTACAAAAAATTTTACTAAAAATTTGAAAAAATTTGTGATTATTCTGTAATAAGTACTTAACAATTGACAATTTGTTTAGTTCAATTTAATGATTACTTCAATCAGTAGAGTCAAAAATGTACAACATAAATATTTCGGCTGTGGATACAGATTTTAAGTTAAACTCTAGCTTAAAAGAAGCTTCTCGATTTACCCTTTGAGCTCAAAAGTTGAACGGACAATAAAAATTATTAATGGCGGAATAATTACGATCTTAATGAGTTTTCAATGTAAATCTTCGATTTTTGATTTATTGTGATTGATGTGATTGATTATGAAAAATCATGAAATTTGGGTAAGAGTAGAACAACTTTTTTACCATATTTGGTCATTTTTTAAACAATTTTTATTCGTTCAAATAATTTTCTGTTTCCAAAATAATTAAAATTTATTACATTATTTTATCATAATTTTCAATTGTTTCAACAATCATGATTTGTCTGAAAAATTTCGTACCCCATGCAAATCGTGAAATGTTTAATATCTCGGGATTAATTATGTAAATTTGATAATACTGATATTAGAACTTGTTGTTTAACATATTTAAACATTTTTAAAAGACTTTTATTTATTTAAACAATTTTTTCTTCCTAAAATGATAAAATCATATTATTATATTTTCAAATAATTTTCAGTTCTTTAAAAAATCTCTTTTTGTTTAAATAATTTTTTCCCCTTCAAATTGTGAAAAGGTTAATCTTTCGGGATTAATTATGTAATTTTGATGAATACTGAAATTAGAACTTGTTACTTAATATATTTGAACATTTTTAAACAATTTTTATTTATTTAAACAATTTTTTCTTCCTAAAATCATAAAATTATATTATTATATTTTAAAATAATTTTCATTTGTTTAAAAAATCTCCTTTAGTTTAAACCATTTTGTTCCCCCTTTAAATTGTGAAAAGATTTTGTTTTTCGGGATAAATTATATAACTCTGATAACAAACAATTTTTTTATTCTCGAAATCATAAAAGTGTATTATTATAGAATTAAGATTATTCATATATTATTATGCAAGAAGAAAAATATATATTATTATTCAAAAAATTCTACTCTTAGTATTCATTAAAGTCATATCATTTACCCCGAAAGATAAAAAAAATTTCACAATTTGCAGGGGAACAAAATTATTCAATCAAATAATGATTGTTTAAACAAGTGAAAATTATTTGAAAAAAATAATATATTTTCATGAATTTTAAAAGAAAGATGGTTTAAAACAAATTTTTTTAATGGCCAAAAATGTTAAGAAAGAAATTCTACCCTTATGTTAGTATTTATCAAACTCATATCATTTATCCCAAAAGATAAAAACTTTCGACGATTTGCAGGGGGAACAAAATTGTTCAAAACAAACAATAATAGTTTCAAAAGTTGATAATTATTTTAAAATAGAATAATATATTTTTGTGATTTTAGGAAGAAAAGATTGTTTAAACATATAAAAATGGTTGAAAATTACCGAATATGTTAAGCAACAAGTTCTACTTTCAGTATTCATGAAATTTAAGTCATTCATCCCCAAAGACAACAAATTTTCACGATTTGCAGGGGAAAAAAATTGTTCAAATATGTAATTATTGTTTAAACAATGTAAAATTACTACAAAATAATATATTTTCATGATTATGGGAGGAAAAATTGCTTAAACCAAAAAAATGGTTTAAAAAATGACAAGCAATCTTAAGCAAGAAGTTCTACGCTTACGTTAGTTTTTAACAAATTCGTATCAGGTATTCCGAAAGATAAAAACTTTTCACGATGTTCAGGGGAAACAAAATTGTTCAGAAAAATAAAAATTGTTGAAACAATTTAAAATTATTTGAAAATAGAATAATATATTTTCATAATTTTATGAAGAGACAATTGTTCAAACAATTAAGATTTTTTTTTAAAAATGACTAAATATGTTAAGTAAGATCTTCTATTCTTAGTCATATTTCACGACCTTAATAAATTGCAATGTTGTAAATTTTGTTGTGTATTGTAAAATTTGTTTATAAACACTCACAATTGGCTAGATAACGACCATCCTCATTACGAAAAATTTCACTCTCACTTTGATGTTTGCCTGAAACACGAACGATAATTATTTGACGATTTTCTCTATACATAAATATATTTCTATTTATCTTATTCTTTTTATCCCACATTTAATAAATATTATTTTAAGGGAGCCCCGTATACACAATTTGGGAAGAATTTAAGTATACACTACCGTCGGAAATTATGAGATCGATTGACACAAGCACTATTAAAAATCACTGCTGGCTTTGAACCATGATAACTCAGAGAAAAAAAATGATAGGGCATTTAAAAAAAAAGTTGGAAAGCCTATGAAATTCCACGTCTAGTACTGCCAGGCAGATCTTTTTGATCTGCTGAAGAGAATACAGGCCGTGATAAGTTTTTAAAAAAATTCTAGATTTTCTAAAATTTTGTACCTTGACTTTAACAGTCAGCATGACCTAGGAAAATTGTTGCAAATAAATAAAAATTACACAACGTAGAGCCTGAAATTTTATCTTTAATTTAAGCTAAAGAAACTTGAAAAATCTTTTTCGGTTCGCGAGATACGATTAAAAATATTCAATCGTATCTGAGTTGAGTTTTAGTCGACGATCACGGTTCTCGGCCGGTCGCTGCTCGCCTCCTTCGTTGAGGCAGGACCGAATAGGTCACGCAGAGAGCTGGTGCTTGATTGGGGCTCTCTTATACTTTTGAATCTACTCATCAGTAATTTTTATTTCAAATTATTGTAAATTTGAAAAAATATTTATTGTTTTTTTTATTATTTACAATTATTTCAATTCAGAATTATCCCCATATTAAAGAATAAAAAAATGATGAACATTTTTTTCATTTCTTAAAATCTTTATTAACTAGAATATTATTAAAATTTGTAGATATATTGTAACGAGAGTAAACTATTTGTCAAACGAATTAAGCAGCTAAATTCTAAATAAATTATTTATATGAAAAACACTCTAAAAAAAATATTAAAAGTGAATAATAATGGAATTGCCAAAATAAATTAAATATAAAACAGTGCGCAGGTTTAATGAAAATTATAGTGTCAATTTCTGATAAGTAGTTTATTAATTTCTCTTGATAAAGCCCCAATCAAGCACCACTTTTGTGCGTGGCCTATTCGGTCCTGCCTCAACGAAGGAGGCGAGCAGCAGACCGGCCTAGAACCTTGATCGTCGACTAAACTCAACTCAGATACGATTGACCTTTTTTAATCGTATCTCGGGAACCGATAAAGATATTTCAAGTTTCTTTGGCTTAAATTAAAGACAAAATTTTAGGCTCTATGTCGTATAATTTTCAGATTTTTGCAACAGTTGCCCTAGGTCAAGTTATAAGTTGAAGTCGAGGTACAAGATTTTAGAAAATCTTGATTTTTTTCTTATCACGTGCTGTATTCTCTTCAGCAGATCAAAAAAAATCTGTCTGACATTACTAAACGTGGAATTTCATAGGCTTTCCAACTGTTTTTGTAAAAATGCCCCAGCATTTTTTTTCGTTGATTTATTGTGGTTCAAAGCCAGCAGTGATTTTTAATATTGCTTGCGTCAACCGATCTCATAATGTCCGACGGTAGTGTATGTAGATAGATAAAATTACCAAAAATTAGTGAGATCAACAAAGAAAAAAAGTTTAACCCATATTAACAAATTTTTTCATGAAAAACGATTAAAAACTCTAGTAAAACAGCGTGCGATTTGGTGAGCATAATGTAAAAAAACACGTGTGCAGATTGGTGCTACAAATCTAAAAATCATGACATTAGGCTATAATTCTGTTATAAAAAATTTTTTTTAGAAAAAATCGTGAATTTACAAATTTTGAAGATTTTATTATGCTTAGATTTATCACAAATGTACATTTTTTGCAGGGCCTAAAATGACTGAAATAATTCAATTAATTTGATCAATTAATCAAATTAAGTTCAGAAACCATATTTTATTCGATATCTCAAAAGAGTAAATTTCATTTGTAAAGCAATTTTATTTTACAAATATTTAAATTGTAAAAGATTTTTAAAAAATTATTATATTATTAAACCAAAACCCTTCAGGGTTATGCGTGAAAGCTTAATATTCTGAGACAGTGTTGGGAGTTTTTTTATATTGAAATATAAAAATGTTAATATTTGAAAAATGTATACAAGTGCATCTTTGTAGGCCCTGTTTTTTATTAATTATAAGTATATAGAATCACTGCCGCCTTCAGACATTTCATTTTTTTTAAGTTTCCGGAATTTTTAGAGATAAAGAAAATAATAATTAAATAATAAGGAAAATTAATTATAAGGAATACTATTGATAGCATTTAATTTTTTATTTCTTGATCTTCAAATTTTTCACCTGAAGCCGGCTTTGTGCAAAACACATCAAGTTGGAAATCGTGACGAATTGAAATTGTCACCACGTTTTCACTTTTAAAAAAATTAGTTCTTTCAACACAATTCATAGGATTATGATTAATTTTGTTGTAAAGGTTTTCGAATTATGAGAATTTTCTAATTACAACTTTATGCCAGAATAAAAAATATTAAATCAATTTGAAATCTTGCAGAAACCGTTTTTATAAACATTTCAATAAAATTGCATTTTTTCCATGAATTTCAAGTTTAAAAAGTTTAGGAAAAACGTAAGAAAGAATTTTTTTTCTTTGAAAAGTGGAAATTACAAATATTTTCATTGATATGTGGTATTCAAAAAAGTTTCATCCCTCTAGCGCTTGTAAAATCCACCCTAAGTCAACCCCTAGTGTCATGAAAATCAGGGTGGCCGCTGGATCGAGAAATCGGGAAATCCGGGAAATGACCGAGAATTTTATGAGATCGGCAAAACCGAAAAATAACGGAAAATTTCTTTTTTGACCGGAACTTAAACAAATTTTTAGAAAAAAATGGTGCCAGTTTCATTTAACCAGTTTTTAAAAAAAATTAGTTGAAATGTCACACATATGTTTCAATTAATATATCATTAAGTTTATAATGCGTAATTCGATAGTTTTTTTATTTAAAAAATGCCGCTTTAAAAATTTAAAAAAATTTTAAATTGCAAGCTTTTGAAATCAACAATTTTGGATAAAAAAATTTCTGGTTACTGTGGATATAAATTAAAATGATTTTTAAAATTAAACTGTAAATGAAGTATTTACATGTGAATAATGGTAAAATTGACTTAACAGGACGATTCGGAATCAGTGTAAAATTTAAGAATTTCTACATTTTAACGTTAAAAATTAAACCGTTTCAATGGAATAGTCTTATTAGTTAAATAAACTATTTTAAACTTAAATATAAATTAAAAATAATATATTCATAATTATGATTTATTAATTATTAATTAATTATTATATTCAAATTTATCAAATTTCAGATATTGTTTGACTCTAAAATTTAATAATTTGAAGTTTATTATTTAAAAAAAAAATCGATTAATTAATATTTATAAATATTTGAATCCTCATTTAAAATCAGTAATAAAAAAAGAAATATTAAAAAATAAGCGAAAAAAAATTTAATGTTACAATTTGAATTGCTCTATTTGAAAACTTTCAATTTGTAAATAAAATTTTTGAATTTTGCTGCATAAATAAATATTGAACAAACATTATTCGTAAAAAAATTCGAGTAAGTTGAATAGATATTTCAAAGTTCTGAAAAGATAAAAAATTAATTTAAAATTTAAAATTATTTCAAATAATTTTAATAATATACATAATAATTTTAATAATTTTTATTTGAATAGCCTAATTTAAAACAAAATATAGATTTGAGCAGATTTCGAACATGAAATTTGGAAGCTTTGTAAAATTTGTGAAAGTTTTCAAAATAATAACAAACATTTTCTTAAGATTCCTAAGAAAATTGAAAATGATTTTTAAAAATTTTAAATTAATAATTTTAGGAGTATATTTAAAAAGATTTCCAAAATTCTCAAAAATGAATCTGGAATATTTTAAGGAAATATTTTTATTTTTGTAGGATTTTAAAAACAATTAGAAATGATTTTGGAAAAAAATCAAATAATTTAAAAAAATATTTAGAAGTTCTGAAAACATTTCAAAAATAACTTACAATTTTTATAAATCTAAAACAACATATCGATTTTTCCATATTTTGAAATAGAGTTTTAAAGCTTTTTAAGGATTTTTAAACTATTAGCAATAAAAATAATTTAACTTCTAATTTAAGCAGTCTTCAGTTCTTAAAAAATGTAATCGCCCAAATTTTACTGTTTAAAGCTTAAAATTGCTCAAAATTATTTACAGCTGAGTTTTTATTGCTCTAAATGGAAAAATCTTTAGCTTTAAAATTTTAATTTCTTAATTTCATTGATCGTGAGAAATTTTTGTAAAAAGAACAAAAACCGGGAAATGACGGGGAATTCTTTGATTAAAACGGCCACCCTGAAAAATTCTTTGAAAAGACACTAATTTCAACTTTTGTAATTTTTTGCAGATAATAGTAGATTTTCGTTACAAAAAAAGTATCGAAAAAAAAGTTTTATATTTATAACAAATCAAAACATTTTCTTGCGTTTTTTGTGAACGCTACGAACTTCAGACTCATTTTTGGTCAAAAAATTGTATAATCTTGACTGTAATAAAGACGAAAAAAACAAAGAAAGAGAGAATGGTTAAATTTGAGTAATCGAGTTTTAAAAAAATGTATGCAATTTTTGAATTGTTATTTTGAAAAATAAAAACGTATAGAAATATGTTTAATTATTATTTCATGATTGGTGGGACACTAATTTGTAGAAGATAACTTAAATTATATTTTTTAGATTTGAAAAACGAATTTTTCAATATTTAAAGCAGTCCGTATTTAATAAATAAATACTGTTTTGAGAAAACGTAGCGACAAAAGATTGAAATTTTCAATTTTTCACGTCGAGGAGCAACTTTTCTACTAACCTAATCAAAGTCCAGTAGTCTCCCGGAAGATAATGCCAATATCAAGCCATTAAAAGTGCCATGAAATCGAATCTTGAATTCAGCTATTTTAATGATCACACATCTTTCCAACTGGAAGGTCACACTACAATTCCAGACTAATTAACAATTATTTCACCGTTATATCTAATACAGACGAGTACGAAAATTGGCCTCGAATGTTATCACAGAAATTTCTCTTAACAACTACCATTTAAAAAGTTTACAGAATCAAAAATGAATAAGTTAAACTATTTTTACATATAATGCTTTCGATTTTACTATCATAGTATGTTTATCATCCAAAGAAAGTGTATCGTTTTTAATATTGAGCAAAATTTAAAAAACTTTTAAATGTTTTTCGCAAATATTGACAATACAAATTCATTAAACTGGTAAATCGAATACAACACATACAGGAATATATTTCCATCGAAGTTTCCTATCTACAGTACCGTCGGAAATTATGAGATCGATTGACGCAAGCACTATTAAAAATCACTGCCGGCTTTGAACCACAATAACTCAGTAAAAAAAATGACAGGACATTTAAAAAAACAGTTGGAAAGCCTATGAAATTCCACGTTTAGTAATGTCAAACAGATTTTTTTGATCTGATGAAGAGCATACAGCACGTAATAAGAAAAACATTCTAGATTTTCTAAAATTTTGTACCTAGACTTCAACTTAAATTTTATCTTTAATTTAAGCCAAAGAAACTTAAAAAATCTTCATCGGTTCCCGAGATACGATTAAAAATGTTCAATCGTATCTGAGTTGAGTTTCAGTCGACGATCACGATTCTCGCTCGGTCTGTTGCTCGCCTCCTTCGTTGAGGCAGGACCGAATAGGCCACGCACAGAGGTGGTGCTTGATTGGGGCTCTCTTATAATTTTGAGTCTGCTCATGAGTAATTTTTATTTTGATTTATTGTAAATTTTTTAAATTATTCACTGTTTTTTTAAATTATTTACAGTTATTTCAATTCAGAATTAACTCTATATTAAAGAATAAAAAAATTATGAACAGTTTTTTTTATTTCTTAGAATCTTTATCAACTAAAATATTAATAAAAATGTAGATATATTGTTAAGGGAGTAAACTATTTTTCAAACGAATTAAGTAGATAAATTCTAAATAATTTATTTATATGAAAAACACTCAAAAAATATTAAAAGTGAATAATAATGGAATTTCCAAAATAAATTAAATATAAAACAGTGCGTACGTGTAATGAAAAATATATTGCCGAAAAAGTTAGATGGAAAATTATATATAGTAAACCATAAAGGAAAATTGTAAATCATTTAATAGAAATTGAAGTTATAATAATATACAATAATAATTTCATTATTATTCACTTTTAATATTTTTGAGTTTCATATAAATAATTTATTTACAATTTAGCTGCCTAATTTGTTTAATAAATAGTTGACTCTCGAAACAATATTTCTACATTTTTATTAATATTCTAGTTGATGAAGATTTTAATAAATAAAAAAAACTGTTTATCATTTTTTTATTCTTTAATATGGGGATAATTCTGAATTGACATAATTGTAAGTAATTAAAAAAAACACAGTGATTACTTTAAACATTTACAATGTTTTTAAAAAAACAGTTAGAAAGCCTATAAAATTCCACGTCTATTAATGTCAGACAGATTTTTTTGATCTGCTGACGAGCAGATAAAAATATGATGAACAGTTTTTTTTATTTCTTAAAATTTTTTATCAACTAGAATATTAATCAAAATGTTGCTTTCTTGAATTAAATCAGAATATTATATAAAATGAGTTACATTATTAAACCTTTTAGACTGTTTTTCATATAAAAAATTTATTAAAATTTTTTATGTAACTTTTATCAGTTTAAGTTTTTTAATGAGAAGTTTCTGGTCTCGTTAGTTAATTATACTTGAAATTAGTACATATACTTTTTTCTATTCATTTTGTAATTTTGATAATTGAAAAATTAAATAATGAGCGAGTTGTTTGTGTCAGAAAAAAGGAAAATAATAAACTACTTATTAGAAATTGGCAATATAATTTTCATTAAACCTACGCATTGTTTTATTTTTAATTTATTTTGGAAATTCCATTATTATTCACATTTAATATTTTTGAGTGTTTTCCATATAAAAAATTTATTTACAATTAAGCTGCCTAATTTGTTTGAAAAATAGTTAACTCTCGTAACAATATACCTACAATTTTTATTAATATTCAAGTTGATAAAAATTTTAAGAAATAAAAAAGACGGTTTATCATTTTTTTATTCTTTAATATGGGGATAATTGAGAATTGAAATAATTGTAAATAATTGAAAAAACAATTAATAATTTAAGAAATTTACAATAATTTAAAATAAAAATTACTGATGAACAGAATTAAAAGTATAAGAGAGCCCAAACGAAGCACCACCTCTGTGCGTGGCCTATTCGGTCCTGTCTCAACGAAGGAGGCGAGCAGCAGACCGGGCGAGAATCGTGATCGTCAACTAAAACTCAACTCAGATACGATTGAACATTTTTAATCGTGTCTCGGGAACGAAAAGACGAAATTTCAGGCTCTATGTCGTATAATTTTCAGAATTTTGCAACAATTTGCCCTGGTCATGCTAAAAGTTGAAGTCGAGGTACAAAATTGTAGAAAATCCAGAATTACGTGGAATCATCTTTTTTCGCTGAGTTATCGTGGTTTAAAGCCAGCAGCGATTTTTAATAGTGCTTGCGTTAATCGACAGCCGGTCATTTTTCCGATGGTTCAAGTGACCGAAAATTAAAATAGCGAATGTTAGGATACCGAAATTTA
>JAAAKG020134236.1:0-13909 GCA_010014905.2 Druon quercuslanigerum | reverse complement strand
CCCCCACTTTTTCCCCCCCCCCCCCCCCCCCCCCTAATTGCCTAACACATCTCCTGCTTCCCCTTGCAACACTTGTACCTTTACTTTCCCTCTGTTCTCCAACTTGTTCCTCTACTTTCATCTCTCCTCACGTACCTAACATTTTCCTTTACATTCTCCAATTTCCCTTCTTTTATATTCCACAACTTTTACTTCTTCTCTCAATACTTCAACCTTCACTTTCCCTTAATTCCCAACCTTTTTAGTATCTACTACACGCTCTCCTCACTTTTTCTACTTTCTCTTACCTAATACCCGTCTCCCTATTTGCCTACACTGCATCTGCTTCCCTTCCAACACATGAACCTTAGCTTTCCCTCTATTCTCCAACTTTTACTTCTCCCTCTTCTCACCTCCCAAAATTTCCCAACACTTCCCCAAGTTCCGCTCCCTTCACTTTCCCTTCTTCTTTCCTCATTTCCTAGCAGTTAGCCTACTTCCTCATTTCCTACCAGTTACCCTACTTCATATTTCCACATTCCAATATTCGGTTTACCTCCCTTCGCAACTTATTAAGTATGTACTTCCCCCTTTCCTTATTTCCAAATATTTCCCCTAACTTCCCCTAGTTCTGTTTCCCGCACTTCAACTACTTTTCCTTCCCTTCTCTCCGCCACTTCCCCTACTTCTTTCCACATTTCAACCTTTGCTTTTCCTTTCTTCGCAAATTCTGTATTATCTACTTCCCCTCTTCTCACATCCCCTAGTTCCTAAAGACTCTTCTCCCTTATTTTTTCGTGCCTCCGGGTTTTTTCCCCGAGGCTACAAACTCTAAAAAGGCCATTTATTCAAAAAATACATTTAGACTAGATCTGTTGCAAATCGGAAAGAATACTTTCTAAATCTGAATGAGTAGAAATTAAAGGAATTGAGTCAGTAAAAAGTATCTCAACTAAGAAATCAATTAAGTTTTTTTATTTTATTGATTGAAACAGTAAAATACATTGTAGCAGTCTCAGTTGAACTTAAAATCATAATAAAAGTTTTATCTTTTGTGTCAGGGTCTATAATCATTTGGATTTCGGAATACACATCTTTTATATGTTCGTCAAATACCCGCCGCCCCCCTTCCGCTTGAAAGAAGAAGGCAAATAAAATATTTTTTCCAATCGATAGCAGACTTCGCAGGTCAAAATTCTCTGAAAACGAATTTTAAATCAAGAAGATTAATTTTTTTTACCAAAGAAGACGAATTTTCAACGAAAGAGATAAATTTTCAACTGAAGTTATGAATCTTCAACTAAAATAGTTAAAGATCAACGAAAAATATAATAGTTTATATTTCTATAGTTATCTAAAAAGACAAAGTTTTAACCAAACAATGGATTTTTTAATCAAATTTTTGAATTTTTGAGCCCAAAAAACGATTTTCAACAAAAGACGAAAGTTTTCAACTAAAATGACCTTTAGATAAAAAATTAATTCTAACCGAAAAGTGTAATAATTAATATTTCAATCAATTAATATTTTATGATTTTTATTAGAAAAAGTTAAATTTATCCCAAAAAGACGACATGTTAAAAAATAGTTCATTTTACAACTAAAATTTAGAATTTTGAATTGGGCATAAATTTTAAACAAAAAGAACAAACCCTCAACAAGAAAATTAATTCTTAATGAACAATGTAATTGTTAATATCTTATATAAAAAAATATATTAATTTTAACTAAAAATAGTTGAATTTATTCAAAAAATAGGAATTTTCTAAAGAATAGGGGATTTTTAAATCAAAAATACAAATTTTCTATATAAGAGATGAATTTTGTACCAAAAACAATGTCAATAAAATACATGAACGTTTAACTAAAAAGGATAAATTTTCTACAAAATAGTGAAGTTTTAACTTAAAAAAACAAATTTTCCACAAAGAGTTTTTTTTTTTTGAATTGTTGAATTATGAAGCCAAAACTAGGAATTTTTAGCTCAAAACTTTGAGTTTTCAATAAAAAGTTAATTTTCAGCTAAAAAGGTAGCTCTCAGTCAAATAGTTAAATTTCATATAAAAACATGATTTCTACGCAAAATTGTTAAATTGTCAGTTTACAAAATATATTTTTAACCAAGAAAAATTATTTTAAACAAACTAGTGAAAAAAGTTTTTTTTACACAGATTTTTATTATTCCAGTTAAATATTCATCAAGATAAATCATGTAAAATTAATCTCGTTGACAGGAAATTGATTCTCGTATAAAATTCGTTTTTTTGGCTAGAAAATTTAAAAAATTTTTTCAAAATTTTTATTCTTTCTTTGCTGAAAAATGGTTTTTGTTTAAGATTTTAATTTTTGTTGAAAATTCATGCTATTACATTGAATTTAACTGTTACTGATTTAAAATAAGCAAAAGTTTAAATATCAACTATTACATTTTTATTCAGAATTCGTATTTTTTAGTTAAAAATTCATCTAGTTAAAAAATATTAATTACTTTGTTAAAAATTCATTGTTTTTGTTTAAAAATACAACATTCTAAATCAAAATACGTCTCTTTGGTCGAAAAATTAATTTTTTGTTGTTGTTAACAATCAGTTTTGTTGAAAACTAATTGAAATATTGTAGAAAAATATATTCCTCACAATAGTTTAAAGTTCATCTCTTGTAGAGAATGTTTGTTGAAACCCCGTTAATTTTTGTTTTTGTTAGAAATTAATTTCTTGAGTTAAAATTTAATTATTCCAGTTGAAGATTCATAATCTAAGTTAAAAATACATCTCTTTGGTCGAAATCGTAACTAGTTTGTGAAAAACTGGTCTTTTTTGGTAAAAAATATCAATCTTCTGGATAGAAAATTCATTTATTTGAAAATTTATATTTTCGACTAACAATGCATTTTTTGGGTTAAAAATTCAACAATTTGTTTTTAAAATGTATGCATTTAATTAAGAATTCGATATATTTCCTTTCGATACAGTTAAAAAAATGTTTCTGGCCATTCCTGAATCTGCATGTGGTGGTAATGTGTGTATGTGTGGGGGGGGGGGGTGCATACTTACATTTCTAGTACTTTTTTCCCGGAAGCGGAATTGGGGTAGTGGTGTTAAGAAGGAGGAAGGTAAGTAGGGATTGAGGGAAGAGAAAGAAAGTAGGGAATAGCTGGAAAATGGAGAAGTGATAGGAGAAGATAGGAGAAGTGTGAAAAGGGTGAAACAGTAAGTGGATCATGAGAGGAGGGGAAGTAATAGAGGGGTGATGACGAATTGGAAGGGAACGGATAATGGATATGGAAGTGGAGAGTGCAAGAAAGATAAAGAAGGGTGTATTACGGAAGTGGCGTGATGGAAGAGAGAGGAATAAGCAGTAGGAGAGCACAAAAATAAGGGAAGCGAAATTCAGGGTGATTAGCAGATTATAATACAGTATTGTTTAGAACAGAATAAGAGAGAAGAGAAAACGAAAAAGGGGGTATTGAAATATGAACGGTGAGGGGATAATGGATATGGAAGTGGAGAGTGCAAGAAAGATGAAGAAGGGTGTATTACGGAAGTGGAGTGATGGAAGAGAGAGAGGAATAAGCAGTAGGGAGCAGAAAAGTAGGGAAACTAAATTTATGGTGAGTAGCAGATTATAAGACAGGGTTAGTTAGAAAAAAATAGAAGAGAAGACAAAAAGAGAGAGGGGGTAGTGTAATATGGAGGGTGAGGGGAGATTTGAACGACCAGGGCCGTACCGAAGGTTTTGGGGGCCCTTGTGCAAAATAATCCCAGGAGCCCTTTTTTCGCAAAAAAAAAAAACCTAGGGTAATACAATACAGAGTCAGAGTTGGCGGCTCTGGTGCAACCGCACCGCTTGCATCATCGTTGGTACGGCCCTGGGAACGACTCAATTAGCGCCTGGATAGGCTACAAAACCCTTTTTTTAGGCGCATTGTGCCTAATTTGACTATTATTTTCTGGAAATTGAATAATGAAATTATTCTGATTTTTGTTTGACTTCAGGTGACGTGGATTAGAAGAAAGAAGGTCCAGCACGAGTTGCTGACCGTAGGCTTGACTACTTATGCAAGCGACGAACGTTTTCAGGCGATACATTTTCATCACAGTGAAGATTGGACCCTTCAAATCAAGTATGTTCAACAAAGGGATGCCGGAATGTACGAGTGCCAAGTATCCACCCATCCACCCACGAGTATATTTCTATTCCTCGAAGTTGTCCGTAAGCATGATTAACTACTCTCAATACCTACTATTGTATTCATTGTTATTCCTTAGGATCGATCTCAACTTCTAGTGCAGTGTTATTTCAGCTTTCAGAATAGTCCAAGATGTATAGAATCTACTCTGACTAACAAACTCGGTATAACAAGAGTCGATTGGTATTGATATCGGTTCCCTAGAGCTTAAAAGAGCTAGCAAAATCAATCCAACCAATTGTTTCGTATTCACAAAGCTATCTCGTTCAACTTTTTTCAAATCATTACTTGCATTCCAATTTTTTCGATCTATTATTCACCCTCTTTTCGGAACATTTGCTTCTATTAGGATATAATGTAATTAGTCATAGTTTTCTATGGAGTTTAAGTGCTAGGAGAAATTATCACGAGCATGAGAATATTCTCGACTTTTATGAGCTTTGGGAACTTAAGGAGCATTTATAAGCATTTTGAATTAGGTTTTTAAAAAATCGTATTTTCTATCTTTATTAATTATAATTACATTATTTGAATTTCCCGGGAAAATTTATCGCTTTAAATTGAAAAGGGCGCTAAATTTAAATAATAAAATAAGACCAATTTCTAAATTTTTCTTGTTGCAAAATGAACGATACACCTAAAAGGTTAATAATATTATTACAAAAAAATGTTGTTTCTCAATACATTTTAAATACTTTTTAGTTGAGTTTTCAAACCAAGAAGATAAATTTTGAGCTTGAGAAAGCAATTTTTTAAACTAACCAATCAACTCACATTTAACCAACTTTATCAAAAAATATGAACTTTTAAACAGATAGTTAAATTTTCCACCCAAAAGAAAAATTTTGTACCAAAATACACTGTTTTTTTAACAAAAAACATAAATTTTCATCTAAAAAATATCAATTTTCGGCGAAAATTAAAATAGTTGAAAAGTTAAAAAATAAATGATTAAGAAAAAAAGGAAAGATTTTTTTAATCAAAAATATAAGAATTACATTTTGAATTAAAACAATCAATTTTCAAACAAAAAGAATGCATTCTCAACAAAAAATTCAATTTTAAACCCTGAAGGTACATTTTCTACGAAAAAAGATACAGTTTCACTAAATTATGTAAATTTTCAATTAAAAAATATAAATTTACAAACCAAAGCTGGAATAGTTAAAAAATTAATTTTCAACTAAAAAGAAACGAATTTGTAGCCAAGTAAATTATCTTTTTATCACAGTGATGAATTTTCGACCAAATAGTGGAATTTTCAACACAAAAGATGAATTTTCTATAAAAAATAACGGATTTTTAGCTAAAAAAATTTGTCCAACCAAAGAAACGAATTCTTAACATAAAAATATAATTGTTAAATTTTCTACAAAATAGAGAATTTAAAGAAAAAATATTACATTTATATGAAAAAAGGTTAGCTTTCCACAAAAAATGGAATAGTTAAAGCGAATTTTCATCTAAAATGATAAATCTGCAACTAAAAAAAAATTTTAACCTAAAAAGATAAATTTTCTACCAAAAATAAAATAAACTTAAATTTTCAATTAGTAAAATAAATTTTCAATCAAAAAGGAAACGAATTTTTAACAAAATAGTTAAATTTTCAAGAACAGAAATTTAATTTTTACTAAAAAGATAAAACAGATCAATTTTCAGTAAAAAACTTACTTTTTAATAAAATCAAAGTAAACTTACAACGAAATAGTATAATTTGCAACTAAGATTCAAATTCTATAAAAAGGTTCAATTTTCAAAAAAAAATGTAAGTTACATTTTTAGCTTAAAAAATAAATGTAAATATTAAAAAACTAATTTTTAATCAATAAGATGAATTTTTAACAAGGTACATGAATTTTCATTTAAAAAATGTCAATTTATAGCTAAAATTAGAGTTGTTTAAATGTTAAAATGTTAAAATGAAATGTTAAAAAAATAAATGTTCAACGATAAAGAAATAATTATTTTAAAGGTAAATATGAGAATTAATTTTTCAATTGAAACAATCAATTTTCAGCCAGAAAGAATGAATTGTTAACAAAATAATTCAATTTTTAACCCTAAAAGTAATTTTTTTTACAAAAAAAGATACAGTTTCAATAAATTATATAAAATTCAAATAAAAATATAAATTTACAAACCAAACCTAGAATAGTTCAATTTAAAGTTAGAAAAGTAAATTTTAAACAAAGAAAAAAAACGAGTATTCAGCCAAATTATTTAATTTTCAACTAAAAATATAAATTTTCAAGAAAACTTGGATTCCGGTAAATAATTAATTTTCAAATTAAAAGAAACGAATTTGCAGAAAAATAAATTGTTTTTTGATCACAGTAATGAATTTTTGACCAGCTTAGCTAAAAAATCTTAAAATAAAAATATAATTGTTAAAATTTCTACAAAATAGATAATTTAAAGAAAAAATATTACATTTATATGAAAAAAGGTTAGTTTTCCACAAAAAATGGAATAGTTAAAGTGAATTTCATCTAAAATGATAAATCTGCAACTAAAAAAAAAAATTTTAACGCAACACATGAAGTTTCAACTAAAAAGATAAATTTTCTACCAAAAATAAAATATACTTAAATTTTCAATTAGTAAAATAAATTTTCAATAAAAAAGGAAAAGAAATTTTAACAAAATAGTTAAATTTTCGGGACCAGAAATTTAATTTTTACCAAAAAGATAAAACTGATAAATTTTTTATTACAAATAGATTAGTTAAATTTTTAGTAAAAAACTTAATTTTCAATAAAGTCAAAGTAAACTTTTAACGAAATAGTATAATTTGCAACTAAGATTCAACTTCTATAAAAAGGTTCAATTTTCAACAAAAAATGGAAGTTACATTTTTAGCTTAAGAAATTAAATCTAAATAATAAAAAACTAATTTTTAATCAATAAGGTGAATTTAGACTCATTTTCAACAAGGAACAGGAATTTTTATCTAAAAAATATCAATTTTCAGCGAAAATTAGAATAGTTGAAATGTTAAAAAAATAAATGTTTAACAAAAAAAAAAATGCTTTTTTAACTAAAAATAGAAGAATTAAATTTTCGATTAAAGCAATCAATTTTCAAACAAAAAGAATGCATTCGCAACAAAATAATTCAATTTTAAACCCTAAAGGTAAATTTTCCACGAAAAAATGTAGTTTCAATAAAGGATATAAATTTTCAACTAAAAAATATAAATTAATAATCCAACCCTAGAATAGTTCAATTTGAGGTTTCCAACTAAAAATATAAATTTGCAAGAAAACTTGGATTCAGCTAAAAAATTATTTTTAACTAAAAAGAAACGAATTTGCAGCCAAATAAATTAGTTTTTTATCACAGTGATAAATTTTTGACCAAATAGCGGAATTTTCAACACAAAAGATGAATATTCTATTAAAAAAAACGGATTTTTAACTAAATATTTTTTTCTAACCAAAGAAACGAATTCTAAGCTTAAAAATATAATTGTCAAATTTTCTACAAAACAGAAAGTTTTATAGGAAAAATGATTACATTCATTTCGAAAAAAGTTAATTTTCCATAAAAGACGGAATAGTTAAAGTGAATTTTCATCTAAAATGCTAAATCTTCAACTAAAACAAAATTAATTTTTTAACCCAACACATGAAGCTTCAACTAAAAAGATAAAGTTTCTACCAAAAACAAAATATGCTTAAAATTTCAATTAGTAAAATAAATTTTCAAATTTTCGCCTGGGTCTAATTGACCCCCCGTTTCGTTTAACGGATTAAGATTAGAAGAAAATTACGAAACTAGGAAAAATTCAAAACGTTAAAAATAAAATATTTTCCAAATCAAATGTTGAAAATTTGATCATTTAAAATTCAAAGAAATTAAAACTGCATTATTTCTAAATTAAAGCGTTCCAAATTGAAAAATTTCAGATCATTTTTTTTTAATGTACAAGTTGAAATGGACAAAAGAGTTGAAATTGTATCATTTATAATTCAACATTAAAAACGTTAAAAAATAAATTTTTTTAAATTAGGATTTTAAAAATTCGCAACAACTGGCTTTTGAGGATTATCATTTTAGTTGTTTACAATTCTTATTTTGGTGTTACAAAGTGAATTTGAGTCTCCTTTGGATGAAAATTAAACTATTTATTTAAAGGTTTTTTCTTTAATTTATCTGTTATATGAAAAAATTTCATCTTTCTTGAATCGAAATGTAACTTTTTGGTTGAAAATTAAACAATTTTATTAAAAAGTCATAATTTTTTGTTTAAAATTCTACTCATTAAATATAATATTTGGATTTTGAAAAAAGAACTGGAATATTTTTTTTATGAAAATTCAACTTATTTTTAAAATTTAGTTTTTGTTTTTATTTAATTAAAAATCCATCTGTTTTAATAAAAATGTTAACTTTTTGTTATGGAAATGAAACTATTATACTATTTTTTTGAAAATTTAACTATTTTTCAGAAAATTTATTTTTTGTTTCAAATTTATATTTTGGTGTTGAAAAATGAACTTAAATCGTTTTAGTATAAAGTTTAATATTTGTCGTATACAAATGCAACTAATAGATAGAGAATTCAACTGTTTTGTTAAAAATTCATCCTTTTTGGTTAAAAATTCGTGTTTTTGGATTGAAAATCCCATTTTTTTCGTAGACAATTATTTCAGGTGCTTTGAATTCATAATTTGATCGCAAAAACTCGATTGAGATCCTTTTCAGCAGAAAATTTGACTATTTCGTTTGAAAATTTATCTTTTTGATTCAACCCATATGTCTGATACATGAAATTCTACATTGGATGGTTATCTACAAGCCCCTATACTTTCCCGTCACATTTTTTCAAACCCGAAAAAATTATTTTAAAAACTGAAAAAAGAGATTTTTCCTCATGCATTTTACATGAGAAACATTAAGACAAAACTGACACCTGTGAAAATAAAAAAATAAAAAAATAATAAAAATGTGAGAATTTCTTTTTTCGCATTTTTTAATCACCCTGATCTACACTGATTGATTGTAACTATCTCTGATGACAATACAGATTCCTTAAAAAAAAATATTTTAAATTTTTATTGTAATAAAAACTCTTTGGATGCATTAGAATGACTACTAACTAATTTTAGTTATAATTAGTACTCTTAAGCAATAAAACATTATAAACATTATACTGTAGATAAAGTAGAAATTACTTTTATAAATTGATCAAAATGATTAAAATAACGAAAACTTAATTTTTATTTCTTTCAGAAGTAAATTCTTATAAGAGGAAACAAAATAACTACAACCAAACCGGTTTGTTATATTTTGGTAGAAAGTAGTAAGAGTAAATAGTAAGTAGTAAGAGTAAACCAGATATTAAGATAGTACAGCGGAAAAAGTATGGATTGTAAATAGAAAAAGAAACAGGTCAGAAAGGAGTTAAGAAAATGGAGAAAAGAAAAAAGTAATGGGGAAGAATGTAGGAGAAAAAAGAAAGAGTATTCTGAGTTGTGTGATCAAAAGAAAGAGGAAGAGAATAAAAGGTATGAGGGAGAGGCAGCGAAGACTAGGACGGAAGAAGAGGTACGGAAGGTAGCAATTAGAGAAAGAAGAAGACAGGTAGTAAACCAAGAATATGAAATGGTAAAATGGAAATAATATTTTTTGGATCTGCTAGGAGGAGTAGAGAAAAAAGTTAGGAAGGGAGGACAAAATTGGTAAAGAAAGAAACGTGAAAGAGGAAATAATAAGGGAGAAAATAGTCAATGTGTTAGGAATAATGAAAGATGGAAAGGCCCCTGGTATAGATCAGATTCCGAATGAAGTCTGGAAACGGGCATGAATAATGTGTAACAGAGTATGAAGAGGAGAGTGTTGGCCAGAGTTATGGAAAGAAGGAGAAGTGGGGCCGGTAGTGAAGCAAAGAAGAGGGGAGGAGGTTAAATATTATAGAGGAGTTACACTAATGTAACTTTTTCGTCCGAGAGATTAAACAAAAAAGTTGAGAAAAAAAGAGAGCCACGGAAACAGACTGGGTTTAAAAAAGAAATGGGGGTGATGGGAAGGAGTCAGGATGAGAGAGGAAAAGATATATATATACTAGCATACAACGGTGATATAATGTTTATGTCAGAGATTGAAGAAAGCATTACAAACTTAATTTAAGATTAGAGAAATACTTGAACAGGAAAAAGTCGAAACTTAATGTCGAAATGGACTGGATGACGGAAGGGAGTAAAGTTAGAAGTAGGAGTTCAAATATTTGGTACATACCTTGCAACCAACTGGAGACCATGGAGCTGATATAAGTAAAAGGATAAAGAAATCGGCCGGGGTCATGAAACAGATATCGGAAATAGGAAAAAGATGTTTAAAAAAATTAGAGAAGGAGAATATGAGGTGTAGGGAAAAAAGGAAAGAGGTTAGGGGTAGACCGGAGGACGCCTGGATATATAGTAAGAGAAGAAGCACAAAAAAATGAAGGGGGCAAATAAATTTAGTGTATGTGAATTCGAGACGAAGTTAAAGGAGATAAAGGGGGAAGAGTTAGAGAAAAAGTGTTTGCAGGAGGTAGAACAAAGAAAAGAGAGGGCAAAAGATCTCACAAGATAGGAAAAAGACAGAAGTGAGTTTTTAAGTGCTAGAGATATAGGAGATGGTAAAGGAGTAAGGACAAGGAATGACAATTAATAGGAGGAACGAAATAATTAAGGAATCAAAATATAATAAATGGTATAAGGTGATAAAAAAGGAAGGAGTACCAATATATTTAGGTAAGGGATAGAGAGAGAGAAGATGTAACAGAATAACAAGATTTAGATTGGAAATCGAGGTAAGGGAGGGATTTATTGGAAATAAGAGAGATAAAATAAAGTGCAGAATATGTAAGTGGAAGGAGGAGGAAGAAACATAGGAGTATGTATGTCTAGGATGTAGGAGAGGAATGGAAGATAAAGGAAGGTAGTAAGAGAAGGTGATAAAAATTTTAGGGGAAGATGTAATCGATAAGTAGTGGAGGAAGGTGTTTGAGGGGGTTAGAGGGGAAAATGTGAAAGAATGAAACAATGGATGTGGAAAAATGGCGAAATTAAATAGAAGAGAAGTGTAAAAAAAAAGAAGAACGAATATAATAGGAAACAAAATCAAACCCACCGATTGTTTCGTATGCACAAAGCTACCTCGTTAAACTCCCGCAAATCACTCCTTGCATTCCAAATTTTTTCAATCTATTATTCACCCTCTTTTCGGAACATTGACTTCTATAATGATGTGCTTTAATTCGGGTCTCTAATTGCCAAATTTCGGAAAAGTTTCATAAAAAAAATTTTCTCTACAATTCTCTTTATATTCGGAACTGCTGCATGACCTAAAAAACTTGGAAAAGTCATAAAATTTCGAAAAACTTTTGGAAAACTTCCACATTCGCTGGCGAATATATACTTTTTGTTAGTTTAGGTTTAAGAGCTTTTAATTTTTCATAAACTTTTTATTTCAGTAATTTTTATAGTTGTATTTTTAAAAAAATTTTTTAGAACAATTATGTCTTCCTAAACCTTCATTTTGTAGTTTTTATAGGACTGCAGATTTGTCAATATTATCCTAAAAAATTGTGCGTTTTCATTATTGTAAAAAAATAGATTTAATTTTTCGAAATTTATATTTTCATAAAATTTTGTACATTCGCGGAATTACTCATAACACTTTTTTATATAAATTCGTAATTTTGCATGAAAAATTAGTATTGTGTTTTGCGGTTTATCATTTTTCTCAGAAACTTTTTGTTTTTCATACAAAATGAGGATTTTTTTTCTATACCAAACTATTATAAGAATTCTGTACTTTTCGAAAATCACCTGTAAATTTTTTTTTATAAACTCAGAAAAAAGGTTCTTCGCTTAGAAAATTTTTTTTTTAAATCAAAGAAAAATTTCGAGTGGCTTTCACTTAAAGAAAAGTTTCTTTGATTCAAAAAAGTTTCTTTTGTTTAAAGAAATTTTTTTATTCCAAAAAAAGTTTTTATTTCAAAATTGTTTTCTTCATTCTTAATTATTTGTTTTTTAAATGAAAAATATTATAATAAAGGAAAGGTTTCTTTAATTAAAAACAGTTTTGTAAGTGTAGAAGGTTTTATTTTACTGTAAAAATTTTATAATAGGATTTGCATTGATTTATAATTGCAGAAGAAAATGTTGATCGTTTTTAAACCTGGCCAAAAATGTTTACAAAATTGTTGAATTTTCTACAAAGCAGATTAATTTCAACAAAGTGGTTGAACTTTTAAAAACAAAAAATTGACTTCATTTTGAAGTTTTGATTAGTTGAATGAAAAAAATTATATCAAGGAAACGGTTTCTTGAATTAAAAAAATATATTTTACTATGCCCAAAAATCTTTTTTTCTCTAGAAATTCTATCTAACAGAATTTTTATTGACTAATAATTCTAAAAAAATAGTTTTTTTATGGAGGCCACCCTGATATTCTCAATATTTCCATTTTTTACTGCACTTTGTCCGAAATTAAAAATATTTTTTTGTCATTGAAGCTAACTTTTATTTGAAAAAATCACTTCATTTCGAGTGATAAAAAGAGATTGCATTGTTAATGGAAACTAAATTCACGATACAGTAAACGTTTTCTCTTTACGATGTAATAGAAAGGTGTGCGTTTACGTACCGTAAAAGAATGTAATTGACGTTAGTGGAGATTTCGAAGACTATAAAACTAACTGAAATAAAAAGAAAAGATTTATGTGGACAGCTAAATTTTTTCACAATAAATGCCAGTTCATCAAATTGATCCTGCAATTGTATCAAAATAAAAAGCAAAGCTTTTGTTCAGATTTTTTAATTTTTTATTTGATCAGCAAATTGCGAATCAGAATTATCTGATTTTCACATCTACTCGTTCAGATTTGGAAAGTTTAAAAATGGATTTTTCAAAAAAAAAAAAGATTTATATTTAGAGATTGAAATTTTGTCAATATTTGTGAAATTTTTCAAATCTGTTTGAAATATTTCAATTCGTCGTGAAATCTCTTAAATGTATTAAAAATATTTGATGAATATTGAAGGTCTTCACAAAATATTTTTAATCTATAAGAAATATTTGCGAAATCTTAAAAAAAATTGAAATATTCAATAATATTTAATAATATTTGTAAAGCCATTTAAATATTTGTGCAATCTATGGAATGTATCCAAAATCTTTGTGAAGTATTTGAAAATCTTTGAAGTTTGTAAAATGTTTCAAAATTAGCCAAAATATTCGCAAACTATTTAAAATATTTTTGTAGTATTTAATAATATTCGTAAAATTATTATAATCTTTGTAAAATAATCAAGGTCCTCGTGATATCCTTTGAATGTATCCGAAATCTTTCTCAAATCTGTTAAATTTACTCGAAATCTTTGCCAATTTATTGTGAAATTTTTTAAATCTTTGGGAAATGGTTGAAACATTTTGTAATGTTTTTTAAGTTATTAAAATCTCTTTGAAATGTGTTGAAAATATTTGTGAAATAATTGAAGACTTTGTGAAATATTTGCAACCTTTGTGAAACGTTTATAAAATGTTTCTGAATTCTTAAAAATCTTTGAGAAATATTTTTAATATTTTTGAAACAATTGGTAATATTAGTGAAATTATTTTAATCTTTCTGAAATCTTTGCGATATCATTCAAATTTTTCTGGAATCTCATTAGAATATCAATTTTATTTTTTATCATTTAATTATTATTTTAATTTATTTAATTTTTAATTTTAATTTTCAT
>JAAAKG020134235.1:0-13909 GCA_010014905.2 Druon quercuslanigerum | reverse complement strand
GAGTGTTTCAGCAGCCTCCTCCGCTGCTTTATACAGAAACGCTCCTTTGCCCTCTTCTTCATGCTTCCTGACCATTTTAAGAAGTAGATCACTTCCATTTTTGACTCTTTGTGCAGTGCCCAAAATAATCCTGTTATAAAGACATTCAATTTTCAATATTCCGCGACTACCTTGACGGTGTGAGACGTAGATTCGCGGAACAGAAGACTTAAGATGCATGCTTTCGTTCATGTGCATAACCTTTCGTGTCACGATATCAAGGGATCTGAGCTCGTTCTTCATCCATGGAACCACTCTAAATGAATAGAGTACTACCGGGACGGCAAGCATGCTCGTTGCAGATACTTTGTTCCTCACCGACAGTTCGGAAAACCAAATCTGCCGGATGAGCCGTTTATATCTGCTTCGGAGAGTTTCCTTTCTAGATGTCACATCCTGAATGCGGCTCTGTGGCACGCCCAGGTATGTATTAGTCTCTTCAGCGCAAAGGTGTCGTATAGCGCTTCTGTCGACGAGCTCAGGGTCTTCAGAGAAGCCACTAAGTTTTCTTCGCTTCAAATAAACCTTGGCGCATTTTTCTAACCCAAATTCTATTCCTATTTCCTCTGTGTATCTTTCGACAATCCCTAGAGCTAGATGTAGTTGCTCTTTATTTTTAGCATAGATCTTAAGATCATCCATGTAAAATGCATGGGTTACCTTGTGCTTTCGATTTGCAGGTTTTGCGCAAAGGTACCCCTGGAAATGGCGAAGTGCTAGATATAGTGGCAAAAATGTGAGGCAAAAGAGGCGTGAGCTCATGGAGTCGCCCTGAAAGACACCTCTTTGGAAAGTGACCTTGTTAGTTGTCACACAATTTTTTCCAGATAAGATAGTAAATCTGGGTTTCCAAAGTGGCATCAATCTCTCCATGCACATCACCATTTGCGGATCGACCTTTGGGCTTTCTAAAAGACAGATAATAAGATTATGGAGGGTCGAATCGAAAGCTTTCCGGTAATCAATCCAGGCCATCGATAGGTCACGCTGGTAGGATGCTGCATCTTGGCAGACACATCTATCGATAAGCAGGTTCTCCCGACATCCTGCTACGCCTTTCTTTGAGTCGCGTTGTTCATACATTTCTTGCCACACGGGTCTGATTGCCCGAACAATCCTATCATTTAGGATAGCTGTGAATATCTTTTTCATAGTGTACAGACAAGTAATTGGCCTGTAATTCTTTGGGTCGGCTAAGTTGCCCATTTTTGGCAGCAGTACGCTGCGCCCTTCCACCAACTACTCTGGAATCAGCTCTTCCGACTTAAGATACGAAGTGGAAATACGGGCCAGATAGTGGTGGGTTGAAGGAAACTTCTTCCACCAGATGGTCTTGATACCATCTGGTCCTGGAGCGGAATAGTTCTCCCTCGGTAGTGATGGTTGGGGATTATTCCACAGGTGTTGTTATGAGGGCATTACACATCTCCTTGAGGCTATTTATGTTCTTCGAGTCTTCGTTAAGCATATGTGGCACATCGTACACTTCTCTCCAAAAGAATTCGACGATAACGGATCCAAAGTTCGTGCGCGAACCTTTGAACCTTGGCGGCAAAATTCTTGCCAGATGTTATATAGTCAATAACGCATTGAATGCGGGACGCGTACTGTCTTGCCCAGCCTATCTTTATGGTGAGTTGATGCATTCGTCTTTTGGTCTTATGATTAACACATCAATTGATATTCCAGAGGTGGGATTCTTCGAAAAATTGTCCACGAAGCTCTGCATCCATTCTAGTCAGATCTTTAGGCTAGGCAGAAATCTGGGTGTTGACTTTTCTCCGGGTCATAAAGTATCGGTCGTCCTCTATTGAATGCCTGCCCACGCTTGGTCTTGTCACCTCTCTTTCTCTGCTGCCGGTTTGTTCTGGCTCTGGTAGAGTAGGCGCTCCCTTACATATCCTTGCAGAGCCCCGCATACAAGGATAAGGCTGCGTACTCTGAAGGGTCGCCCGGTATCTCAGAGTCACCGTTCTGGACACCTTATTTAAGTGCCATTCAAGTTTCGACACGGTTTTCACACCTCCGCTTGGGAGTTAATTCCTTCGGGGCCACCCCTAGACAATTGTCCGCAAGTGCCTATTAATTTTTTGTAACCATATTCAGCAGAAACCCTTGGTACAGGAACCCTCTACCCGCAACCCGAGGACGCGTTAGGTGGCCTTGTTATAGGCCCTTCAGTTTGATTCTAGAGGAATCAAAACCAAAACGAATATAAAAAGATGAATAAAATTATATATATATATATATATCAGTCTATACGGAGTGAAATTTTACCCTAAATGGGAAGTATAAAACCACTCTCCTTGAGCTATACATTCAATCACTCTAAAAGAAAGATTGGCTGCTCACTCTGTTTCCGTCTGATTGAGTCACACTAATCCAGTTTGCATAATTCCTGAAAACAAAAACAAGAATCCATCAACCAAAAAATACGAAAAATAGTATGAATCTTAAACATTTTAAAAATAAATTCAATAGTTTTTGAAATTTGACCAAAAAATGGAAGAACAAAGGTATTAAAGGAACTATAATACTCTCTCAATTCGCTCTGATTATCTGCAGGCAAAACATCGCTGTGTCTGCTTTGGATTTGTTGCATTGTAATTTTAATACTTTCTTGAATTAACTTTTGTGGGTAAAAGAGGAAAAAACGGGATTTAGAAAATGGCTATTCCTAACAATATTCAAATTTCCTTTGAGAAATGAAACATGTGACAAACCCAGAGCTCTCTCAACTAAGTTTTTGATTACTGCAACTTTGTTTTGAAAAGCATCAGCAGAATTTTTTTTTTAAATTCTACCTGAATATGCACTTTTTATATGCCAATTGGTAATAATATTACCATTCTGACCTTTAATTACATATATGTCCAAAAAACTTATTTTATTATTCCTTTCCTTTTCATGGGTAAATTGAAGTTTTGGATGATGACTGTGGAAAGCATTGATAACCATATGCAACTTTGCAAGAGGAACACATAAAAAGGTATCATCAACATACCGAAAATAAAAAGGCAAAGCAAAATCTAACTTTTTAAAAGCATGAACCAATAGGAGTATCAAATTTTTTCCTATAAAAAGATCCATTAAATTTAAAAAAAAAGTTGAGTTCATAATAAACACTATCCCTTTAATAAATTCTTTTTGACATAATCGATTACGTGTTTTAATGTTATCCCATTTATTTAAAATTGCCTCTTCAACTAAATCTATACGTATACTCGGAAAAATTGCAATAACATCTAAAGAAACCATTACATAGTCATCCGAAACCGTTTTTTGAATAATAATTTTTTGAAAATTTTAGCTATTTTTACATTGCATTTAGAAGTTTTGATAGAGTCTTTGAGAATCGAATTAAAATGTTGTTCCAAAAATTTAGTTGGAGTATTATAATAGTTGAAGTAACCATTCTCAGAGGATTGCCATCTTTGTGAATCTTTCTGAAACCATAACGTCTGGTAAGAACTATGCTTTCAGTATTAATATCAGTCCATCTAATATCTTTTCCTGAAAGTCCTTTCTTTCTCCAATTGTGAAGAATCCTGAAAGTCTCTTTTTAATTTTTATCCTGGATTTTAATTTAATAAATCAAAATTATCATGATTGCAAGTATATTCTTCATATCCCTAACATAATCTGATTTTTTCATACAAACAGTAATATTGCCTTTATCAGAATTCATGCGAATTATATCAGGTTTGCTTTAAAGAAAACTTATCGTTATCAGGAAACCTTTAGAAATCTTGCGATCAATATTACTAATCTGCAAAAAATTTTTATCAACAAAGCTCTTTGACAAGTGCAACACATTTTTTCGGATATCCTGCTGATCTAATATCGGAATCTTATGTATACTTGATTCATCATCTATGACTATTTCCATCATTTTCTTGGAATAACTTTTTACAACACGGTTACTGAAACCTCTACCTAATTTAGAAATAGCTGTCAAATTTACAAAGCAAGAATCCTTATATCCTTCTTCATAGATTCTATGCAAATTTCAATTTTGCTCTTATATATTAGTTTGTTAATTGATCCAAATAGAAAGTTATCATTATTTAAAAATGTTTGGTTAAGAAAAATCTCATCCTTCAAAATATTAATAATTTGATTTTATAAAGCATGTTCTATTGCTAAAAATTAATGTAAAAGGTAAAATTTCGAAATTTAAAAAAAAAATTTTTTTTAGGTCAGACATCATTTCTTTTACAATCAATTAGAAAATTGTTCAAGTATACTGCCTCTGAATTTTTTATTGATATCACACCATAATTTAACATTGTTTGATGGACTGATAGACTGATATAATTAATGAAGATACAGTTCCTGCCAGATGTTATGGTTTAAAAAAGATTCACAAAGATGGCTATAATTTGAGAAAGGTTGTTTCCACTATTAATACTCCAATTAAATTGATAAAACAAAATTTCAGTTTGATTTTTAAGGACTCTTTTGAAACTTCTAAATATAATGCAAAGCATAGCTGGGGATTTCAAAAAATTATAATTCAAAAAACGGTTCTGGAAGACTATGTAATGATTTCTTTGAATCTTTTTCCAATGTTACCGAGTATACACATTGATTTAGTTGAAGAGGCAATTTTAAATTAATGGGATAATATTAAAACACGTAATCGATTATGTCAAAAATAATTTATTAAAGGGATAGTGTTTATCATGAACTCAACTTTTTTTTAAATTTAATGGATCTTTTTATGGGCAAAAGTTTGGTACTCCTATTGGTTTATTCATTTCTTGAATTTTAGCAGAAATTGTTATGGAAGATTTTGAGATTTTTGCGTTCAAAAAGTTAGATTTTGCTTTGCAAAGTTCACAAAAAGTTGCAGATGGTTATCAATGCTTTTAACAGTCATCATCCAAAACTTCAATTTATAGACATAGAAGTGATTAAGGTTCAGAATAGCAATATCATTACCAATTTGTACAGGAAAAGTACATATTCAGGTAGAATTAAAAAAAATCTGTTCATCCTTCTCAAAACAAAGTTGCAGTAATCAAAAACTTATTTGAGAGAGCTCTGGGTTTGTCACATGTTTCATTTCAGAAAGGAAATTTGATTATTGTTAGGAATATCCTTTTTCTAAATCATTACCCACAAAAGTTAATTGAAAAAGTATTAAAATAATAATGCAACAAATCAAAAGCAGACAATGCAATGTTTGGGCTGCAGATAATCAGAGGAAATTAAGAGATTATAGTTTCTTTAATACTTTTGTTCCTCCCTTTTTTGGTCAAATTTCGAAAACTATGGAATTCATGATAAAAATGTTTAAGATTCATACTATATTCCATATACCATTCAAAATAGATTCAATAATAACTTTTTGCAAGGATCCTTTGGATAATTTTGAAAAGGGTGGTGTTTTGTACAAGATTACTCGCAGGATTTGTGTTCTTGCCAGACATACAAAGGAATTTAGGGATGTTGACCATGATTTTGATTGGGATGATATTCTAATTTTGCATAGTGCAAGTAATAAGAGAGAGAGAGAATTTATGGAAATGCTATACATTAAAGAACAAAATAATTTGTCTATTAATTTAAAGACTGATTTGGACAGGTTAAACAAGAGTTATTCTAGTATGACTGATTATATTTAGCACTTAGTTTTCATAAGATTTAGATTTTCTTTTACTTTCTCTAGTTCTGATGTGCTTATGACAGAACATAGAATAGAATATTTTCCGATATATTTATGATAGGTTTCCATTTGGAACCTCATTTGATTCGCGGGCTCCCGGAACAGAGCATCGTGGGGTTGGTGTTGTTCCGGCCTGCTTGGGTATTTTTTATTTTATTTTTATATTTTTTATTTTTGTTTGCCTTGATAAAGGTTGCTTTCTTATTTTTCTTTCCTCTTTTTTATCTTTGTTCAAGAAGCAAAAATATTCTCTTTTCTTTTTTCGGAGAAAAAAGTGTTTTTCTTTATTTGTTATTTTCAAGTTTCAATAGGAACATTTTATAGTGGTTGTCCAAATTTGGTCGATGGATTCTTGGTTTTGTTTTCAGGAATTCTGCACAATATTTGATTATTGGACGTTAAATATGGTTAAAATTTGATTTTAATCTCATTTCAATTTCTTTAATTTTAATTTAGCTGACTTGGATTGGATGTCACTTCTAACCACGGGGGTGAAGCTGGCACAGGAACTTCCGTTAACAAATCTGACTTCCGTGCCAGGCCGATCTAGGGTCCTTTCTAGGTAGTTTAAAGTTATGCAGTTTGTCATTCTAGTGGATTTTGAAGTTAATAATGTGTCAGCACTGCAGCTGGAAACGGTTGTTCAAGATGGCGGAAAAAGGTCGGGGCCTGAAAGGTTAGATTAGATAAAGTAATTAGTAATGAGTAATGAGAATTGAAACACATCTCATCAGTGGAGAAATCGATTCAATGATTATCGTTTGGCGCGATGTTACGCAGAAAAATGAAACAAAGTTAATCGCTGAAAAAGAAAGCATGATCTTCGAGGAGCAGAAACTTGCTAATCTGCTGAGAAATTTACGGCAGCCCTAAATCTCGCTTTAAAGCTGGAGAGACCGCACCTTGATTCACTGTCTTTATTTTCTAAATTGTTTTGGTCAAATACACTACAATTATACTAAATACACTACGCTATTAAATTTCAGTATTTAATAGCAAAAATAAATCGTATTATTAATTACTGAGAAGACGAATATAAGTATTAGGAAAATATTTCAAATTTGAAAATCCCGCCCGCATGGTCGCTTTGTGATTTTAGTTCTGCCAGGAGGTACTCACGGCGCATCGGTCGCTCCATAAGCAGCCATATTGCCAAAATTTGTTTCCACTATTTAACACGTACCTTCACCCCCGTGCTTCTAACCCTGTCCCCTTTTATTTTTTTTTAACTTTATGTTTTTTAATCAGATAAAATTTGCATATGGTCCCAAAGCCTTTAGAAAGGTTAAATTATGGTGTATCAAATCATGTCAATTTTTGAAGTCAAAAATTTCCACAATTAGAAGTGAATTAGAGGCATGTTTTAAAGATAAAATTATTGATCTTTTGAAACGTGATATTTTTCTTAACCAACCATTTTTAAATAATGATAAAAAACACGAGTACAAACTTTCTATTTTGATCAATTAACAAACTAATATTCATGAGCAAAATTTAAATTTGCATTGAATCTTTGAAGAAGGAGATAAGAATCCTTGTTTTGTAAATTTGTTAGATATTTAAATTCCTGAAGTAGTCACAGATATTCTCAGATTGGGTAGAGGCTTCAGTAACTGTGATAAAAAGTAAATTTAAGCAAATGATGGAAATAGTCAACGATTTTAAATCAAGTATACAAAAAATTCCTATATTAGATCAGCAGGAATTCCGAAGTAAGGTGTAACACTTGTCAAAGAGCTTTCTTGATAACAATTGTTTGCACATTAGTAATATTGATTGTGAGATTTCTAAACGTTTCCTGATAACGAAAAGTTTCCTTAAAGCAACCCTGATATAATTTAAATGAATGCTAATATAAATACCATTTTTCAACTAGACGCTCGACTGAAAGCATTAGAAAATAAACACGCCGTTGTGCGATAATGCGTGGTATAGATACATGGCAGGCTAACTTGGTTGAAATGTTACCATATGCTCAAGGGAATCCTTAATATAAAATCTCTAAACGATATTGTCGTTTTCGATTGTCAGGATGTTCGATTTTGTCACGATATTCGATTTAGATTGCTATATGTGTGTGACACGGAGAGTCAGTGACAGCAACTCCTTCTTTGATAGCTCGACGCATTCGACACGAGGCATCAGTGTGCAGGGTTCCCAGTATTGGCTAAATTTAGCCAAACTGGCTAATCCAGGCCGAATTTGGCTATCATTTTTTTTAGATTGGCCAAATGGCTAAATTATTGGCTAATTAATTACAAAAACTTGGCTGATATTGGCGGGTTCCAAAAATCTTTCTAAACTCATTGAGGCATTTCGTTTTTCTAAGTTTGTCACATGTCAAACTGGAGGATATCGACATTTTCGAAATTTTGTGTTTAAGTTGGCTATACACTTATGATTTCACTTCCGCAAAAACCCCTTATATACTAGGTGCATTAGACTGGTGTAACAAACCCCTTCTATTGGTAGGTTCATCAGAGCAGCCACGACAACTGCGAAAAAAATCAGGCATTTAATTTTTCTAAGTTTGTCACATGCCAGTCTGGGGAATATCTAGAGCAGCCACGACAACCACGAGTTTTTGTGTGAAACAAGTTTGAAATTTCCCGCGCCATTTTATACTGTCATCTCTGTCTCAACTACTAGGTTTGTTGATGATAATATTTTTAAGTTTATTAAATCGATTTTAACGCATTATGACGCAATAACCAAGATTTTGTTGATTATGTATGTTTTTAAAAAATTGAAAAATTGTGACCAAAACCAAAAAACATTGGCTAAATTAAAGTTTCATTAATTGGCTAATTTTGGCTGGCAGCTAGTGGATAGGTGGCGGGGTCATCGCTGGATTGACTGGGTACCCTGTCAGTGTAAGGCATCAGTTAATTGGCTGCGGTGAGCGTGGTACTGAATTTTTAAATACGTAAACTAACTAGAGCCAATGAGCGCCGTACAGTTCAAGCATGCGAAAGTATTTTTGGATCACTGTTGGGAATCATAATCGAATGGAAATTCGAAGTTGATAATGGGCAAGCTGGGCAAGCTAAAGTAGCTTGTGTAGGTTTTAACGTTGTTTTTTCACAGAGTGAGCATTTTTGAAATTTTCGGGAGACGTGAAAACCCCATACATCTATATATGAAGCTGTTTTTTGTAGCAAAGGTCAAGTTCAAGGAGTTAAATAGTACTTTTCTGCTTCTCAGTGAGGTTTGTATAACATCAGTATATTTTTAATCGTAAGGTAATGTTTGAGTTATTATTTTTCATTGATATGTACATTGAGGTATATATTCATAACATAACAATATTCCATTGACGCATGGCGTTTTTATCATTTGTGTTATCAAATTCAATTGTTCATGCAAAATGCGATGACAACTTTTTGAGATTTTGAGGTTAGGAATACATGTTAGAATATACGAGCGAACTTTTGGTCGCAGAAATAGATCATTCGTCTGATATCAGGCAATATCATCAAAACATTGCAGAATTGAACTCTTTTTTGCCACTTTAATTTAAATCATCCATAAATCTACAAAAATATATGAATAATTATTTTTTGCTATGAAAAGTTACAAAAATGTACTACAAAAACTTTAGGAAAGTTAAGCTTCTTCTTACTTTTCTTAATACGAAAAAAACCCCAGGTTTGAAAAACATTGCAAATTAGAGAAGTTTTCCATACAAATTTCACAAAGATTTCATTCAAATTTGTAAAATTTTTGGTAAAAGAACAGAAACTATTTTAATAAGGATTCAAATAAGAAATAGCTTTTCATGTTTTCCTCCTACTGTTTTTTGATTGATTTTTTTACAGCGAACAGTTCGCTCGTGAATTGTAAAATTTACACCTAACCTCAAAATCTCAATAAGTTGCTATCGCATTTCATATTAGCAAATGGAATTTAATAGCAAACTCCTACAACTACTAAAAATACAACAATGCTATAGACACACATCCTTAAGTGTTGCTGCCTTAAACTATGTAGGGTCCATGTGTCACAAAAAGACGACAATAAACACTGTAAACCGAAAACGTATCCTCACTCTGATTCCGATTCACTTCACGCGATTACACGCTCGCGACGTTCATAGAGCTATGCCGCTTTCTCTTTGGGAAACTTTGTCATCGTTTAGGAAGTCCGCCATTATGCCTGACTGAATACGTCGGAATTTTTGCGACCTTCACCTTAAGATTTCCAGCAAGGTGCCCATTTCGTTGCGGAATAATACACTCACCCACTCGCGTATTCAGTAAATAACTTCAGCGGCAAAGTTGAAGTCGTAGAAGGTTGAAGTAGTAGCAGCGTAGGTAATTAAGCATTTCGAAGTTGACGCGTGCGTTAAATTCAGCGTCACTTGAATTTTTCAGAAGAATGTGATTCCCATCGGGAAAATTGCACGAAATGTACACTCAAGCACTACTCGCGCAATAACGAAAAGAAGTCAAGAGAAAAACTGAGGTCTCTGGAAAGTTCGGAAGGTTCAAAAGCACGGAAAACGTAAGGGCATTTTTTTATTCGATTCATAATATTTTTTAGTTCAAATATTAGCTATTACATTTTTCGTCGAGGTTTTATCTTTTTTCGTTAAAAAGTTATCTACTTATTTAAAACTTTAACAATTTTGTTAAAAATTAATGTTTTTGTCATGTGAGGGACGAACCGTCGATTGCAATCGAAGCATTTTACGGTGATTGTCCAAATTGAAAATGAAAAATTGGTTAGTCGGAAATTAGGTAGAATTAAAAATAAAGTTTTGCGGTAATTGTTTTTACTAATTTGTTTACCTTGTATTTTTTTGCAGTAGCTTCTTTAACAATATAACCCTTTTAGTTATAAATTTTATCTTTTGTTTAAAAATTCATTAATTTTGTTGAAAAGAAATTCTTTTTGGTTGAAAATTCAATTTTTGTGTTAAAAGTTCGTCCTTTTAGGTTGGAAATTTAAATATTTTCATAGATAATTGACTTATTTCCTAAATCTCATATTTTGATGCTAAAAGGTCAAAATAAAATCTTTGAAATTCAGCTATTTTTTAAAAATTTGTATTTTTATTTGAAAAACTCATATATTTTGCGAGAATTTGCATATTCCTTCTATAAAAATGCAACGGTATGGTTTGCAATTCAAGAATTTTGTTTTAAAGTATTTTTTTTCTTTGATAAAATATCACCTGTTTTGTTGAAAATTCATATTTTTCGGTAGATAATGCAACTATTCTCATACCAAATTTCTTTCTCATTTAAAACTTATATTTTTATGCCAAAAAGTCAAACTGAAATCTTTTTTTGATTAAAATTCAAGTATTTTTTTTATTTGTCTCTCTGATCGAAAAGTTCATCTAATTTAGTAGAAATGACACCTTTCTTGGATAAAAATGCAACTTTTTGTATCAAATTCAACCATTTTTCCAAAAACTTGTCCTTTTTTATTAAAACTTCAACTCTCGCATTGAAACATTGTACGTTTGGGTTAAAAATTAATGTTTCAAATATAAATAAAAATAAAAAATAGAACAAAATGATATCACGAAGAATTCTATACTGAAAGACGAACTTCTTAATACACTCTCTTCAAATTAAGTATTATTTTTTTACTTGTTGAAACAGCCATAAGGGTTTCACGGAAAGTCAGTGATATTTCACTGGTTCACTCAGTGGAATTCCATCACTGGTTTAATCAGCGCAGATTAGCGATTACTCAGTACCAGCAGTTATCTGGCCGTATGCGTAGTTCACATTTTTAAGGATGTATTTAGATTTTTTTCTTGAATCTAGATCGAAAAGAAATTTTTGTCAGACCCCCCTTGAAAACGCGTCATTGCATGCACGTGAAGCAGGCGTAATGTGAAACTTTACACCCGATACATAAAACTTTACCCACGCTACATGAAACTTTACGCCCGATTGAGAAAATTATGTTTAATTCGTCCCAAGCTGCAGGTTGCTGAATTAATTTTCATCATTTTCCCCCGTTTCCAATCTAAAAAAAGCGAATTTTTAAAAATAGCCCGGCCCCACCCAGTGGTAAAAAAGGAGGAGTTGGCGGCTGGGCTACCATTCAATTCTCCTCCGAAAATTTTCGGAGGAGAATTTAATGTGTCACGATGAACAAGCGCAATGTAAACCCTTAGGAGACACATTAGAAGCTTCCAGTGAAGAAATGAATAAATATAAAATGTTTCACATGTCCAAGCGGCAGTACACAAATCTAGTGTTTGACAAAAGAATTATTTCCTTTAAGGCTTTAAGAGTTAGTTTTTTTGTACATGAATACAATGCTTTATACCGTCATAGTTAATGAATGCAAAAATATTTATAGTAGTTCAATTTTTTTCCTAATTAAAGACAAAATTCTCTTGCATATGGTTCAAAAAATCGAAAATTATGGAATTTAAAACGGTTTTCGAAGTATCTTTATATTCCTCATACACAGATAAATAAATAAAGATAAATAGCCTTCAAAGATTGGACAGTTCATTTACCGTTTTTCTCCACATAAAACAGGTTTGCCAGATATTCCATATTCATCCTGAAAACCTGGGTAACTAGATACGATATTCCTAATATTTTTTATTTATATTTTTTGAAAATTGTAATTTTTTATTGAAAGCAAAAATAATTTTTAATAAAAGGCGAACGGAACGTAAAGTTTAAATGTATAATTTTTATTTATGGAAACTTTCTTCACGTTTCACGTTTTCATACAGAAAACCTACTCGACTAGACACGATAAACCTAATATTTTTTATTTTTATTTTTTAAGCTCTACATTTTTTATAAAATGTAAAAATAATGTAGTGTAATGTAGTCGTGTAGGTTTTCATCAAGAAAACCTACACGACTAGACACCATACTCTTGATTTACTGATTCGTATTTTTTGAAAGTTGTACATTTTTTATTGAAATCAAAAATAATTTTTAATAATGTCAACAGTAATTTATATTTGTAAAGAAAAATTTACGACAATTTTCACCACGTGCCACGAATTCATAATAGACAATATAGAAATTTGTAAACATTTTTTTTATGCAGAAAAATAATGCTATTAAAACTTTGTAAGTTTTGATGGTCTATGAGAAGAAAATAAATTTGATTCAAAACTATGAAACCAAAGGTACTTTAAAATATTATTTAAATACAAATTGTCGCTGCGAAAACTCGAAAATTCCATTTTACGGCCAATCAATGCAAGATACGAGAAAATGAATTAACTAAAATTGCGCGTCCTGAAAGGATCTACCAATTTGTCATTAATGAATTTTCGATAGGTTGCATAGTTTTTGTTTTTACTCGTGTTTTTACGACTAAAAACAAAAACTATGCAATGCTATGCTATGAAAAAAATAAATAGATAAACGTTGCTCTAACAAAAAATAGTAAACACTCATTCAAATTTGTCATAAATAATTTTTGTTAGAACACGCAGTTTTTGTTTTAATCTTAAAAATAACATTCAAAATTAAAAAATTAAATTTTTTGAAAAACGTCACAAGGTACGAACTAAGATTAACAGACTAAATTTTTCCACACCAAAAATATCTACAAGCTTAGAGACACAAGTATAGAGACATTTTTTACAATGTTAAGATTTATCAATATTTTAATAATATTGATTTAGACCAGTAGACTGTTGAAGGGTTATGTATCTCATGCAAAAGATAAACATTAAACAGAGGCTTCAATAAATAGAGTGAATTTATTTAAGGTAACAAAACGTAATATAAGTATGAAAGTCTTGAGGCTAAGCATTAGGCTCTCAAGACTGTTCGGTTCGGTATATCTTCAACGACTGACCGTGTACACTCATCCCAGATGGGTTGCACTCGCAAAACCTGTACTTTAGTCTATTACTGCTAGAGGAGTGGGAAAAGAGACATTTTCCTAAATTACAAATAGGGCTTATATTTTAAAGAAACCTTTTTTTGGGTACAGAATTTTATTAATACTACAAATTTCTAGATCACTATTACTATTTCTTACTATTTCTAGATCATATAATTTCGTTTAATTAACTTTGAATTTCAATATAAATTATAAAAGTTCATTAATTTTTGCAGATTAAACGTTTGGTCCGTTTGTATAAATAAAATAAATGAATTGACTTCTCAAAATATTGAAAATTTATTTAATAATTGTTTATTTATTTTTTTGTTATATCAGAATTACCATCTCTGATCTCCTCTACCGACATTA
>JAAAKG020134234.1:0-13909 GCA_010014905.2 Druon quercuslanigerum | reverse complement strand
TCGTATAATTGAATTCCAAATTCTTGGCTCGGATTATGTAAGGGATAAAATCGTTCATATAGAAGTTCTTCAATCGACGATTGAAATAGTGTAGAATAGGGGAGTTTGTCCAAAGAAGACGTGGGCTTGACATGAAGAGATTGCCTGGCAGGAGCAGAAGACGTTGCATGAGTAGAAGACGTGGCATGAGAAGAATACATGGCAGGAGCAAAAGGCATATTAGGAGCTTGATACATATTAGGGTGAGGCGGTATGCCATGAGCAGGATACATGGCAGGATAATTGTCTATGCCAGGAACAGAATGCAGGGCAGATGAATGCTGTATATCTGTAACAAAAAACAGAAGATTACATATTTTAGAATTGTGCAATCATACCGTAAACAAAAAAAATATATATGCCAATCTGACCCTAATTTGAGGTTACCATTTCCCTGTAACAGATATTAGGCTTGATAATGTAAATGGTAAAATTATATAAGGTATCGTTTATTCTTTGAACAGGGTCTGAATGGCGCATTATGGGTCATTTTGATGAATTTTGTGTCAAAATGGGTGAAATTTTGTTAGAAATGACCTAGAGGGTCAATTTGTTTTGTAAGCGAAGATAATCTCTAAGAAAATATAGAAAAGATATAAGAAAAGTTGACCTTAAAAAGCTACTTTGAAGTTCGCAATTTTTTAAATGTTTTTTTATTCAAAATTTTTTAAATGTATGCTATTCCGCAATTTATTAAACAATTTTGTATCAAATATTAAAGTTCAAGCGATTTTCAAAAAATAAACCTAATTTTTTGTATGAAATCAAAAAGCACTATTATTTAATTACAAAACTAAAGTTGTTCAATGAATCAGTCATTCTTGTAAAATATCTTAGCAAAACGTCATGAGAAAAAAATTCAGAGTTGATTCCGTAATAAAAAATTAAGCCTATTAGTTAAAGAATATACAATCTGATTTTTTTTTATAAAACTGGTTTACACATCTACTAACTAGCACTTATTTTTAATTATTTGTAATAAAATTTGAAAACCGCACACATTTTCAATCAAACACTGAATTTAAGTTTACCATTGCTAAAAAATAACTTTTGTGGAATAATATATTTATAACGAATTAATTGAATAAAACATTGTTCTAGATAGACTTTTTTGTGTTAAATGAAAAAATATTTAGAAAATAGTACATCTGAGAAATCAAAATACAGTAATTTACATTTTATTCTTTAACAGAAAATAAAGGAAATTATTCACCAAAAATACACACACAAATACACAAGAGTTTTTAGGCAATAAAAAGTATTTCATTTTAAAGGAAACGTCCACGTAGATTTTTTTAATAATGTTTTAATATTAAATAAATTGCTTCAAAGTATTTTTAGATAAATTATTCAGAAAAGTTTTTTAAATAAAAATTGTTTGAAATGTTCTCAGGAATCATAAAAAAAATTTATATTCACTCAACGTATTTCAATAATCATGAAAAGATTCTTTTCTGGAAATATTCAAAAATCTACATTTTGTTTAAAATTTTTTGAAACTAATGATTAAAATGATTTTTTAATATTTTCAAAATGTTCAAAATGTTAAAAATAGAATTTTTTTCCAATATTGTGAACTAATATTATATTAAAATAGTATTTTATATCAATAAACTTTAGAAACATGCGAAAATGCATATTATCATAAAATGAAATAAATAATTTACGATAACCTATTTGAATTTTAAAAAAACTATTTAATTTTCAACTAAAAAATATAAGTCTTAAACCGCAAATGGACAAACAAAGATGAATTATAAGAGGAAAATACAAAAAAATTTATTTTTGTTCTAAAACTTTAATTTGCAATTAAAAACAGTACCTTTTGCAAATTCTTTCAATTTTAACATATGCTTGAAAAAATCGATGTTGATGTTTTTTTATAATTGAAATATTGTTTAATTTTAAAAACATTCGTGTGTTTAAATTTTTGATAACAATTTTTATTTTTTTTATTTACCCCTTCACTGTCAGTGACACAACATATACGAGAAAAAAAGTCGTGCCACTTTATCATTACAAAATTCAAAATGTTCGGATATTGATAAAATTAGTTATATATAGTTTTTTGGGTCGTTCAAATGCACTCAATTCCATATAATGCGCTCTAATCCAAGCCACTTCAATAGCTTCAAATTCATACCATTTATTGCCCAATCAATTTTATTCTACTCCACCCCACTCCAATCTATTCTAATTCAATTCATTCCACTTTACTCCAATCCACTTCAATCCACTTCAATCCACTCCAAACCACTCTAATTTATTCCAGTCCAATTTATTTTAATTTAATCCAATCTAATCCTATCCATTCCAAACCAATTATTTCCAACCAAATGCACTCCAATTAAATAAATTTCGATCCAATCTATTCCAATCCAATGCAATTCAATGCAATTCAATCCAAATCATCCCGATTCACTCCAGTCCATTCCAATCCAATTCATTCTAATCCACTTCATTCAAGTGCAATATTTTTTTTGTTATTATTCTTGTCTTGTATTTTGCATATTTTGAGAGCAAACTGGAATTTGTGATTTTTCATTATTTTTTTTACGATCGACACTTGAATTTTTGGTTTTTCTTAGGAACTCAAAAACATGGTACGAAATTATTTTCAATCAATTATACTTATTTTAAAGAACGTAACTTTATTTTTTTAATAACTTGAAAAAATGATTTTCCCCCTATGGTCATGTGATAAGGGGATTGCGTGACCAGACTCCTAACTTACCAACACTTTTTTTTATTCCCTTACTTATTTTCACACGAAATGCCACATCGAGTTGAAAACTTGGCATACTAAACAAGAAGAGTTAATAAAGGTGGCTTCTGGCCTTAACATTTATAACTAAAAAAAACAGTTAAAAATTTTTATTTTTTATTTTTTCATAATTATTAAAATTAAGAACCAGGCCCACCTTTCTTAGTGCTTCTTACTTCTTATGTCAAATTTTCAAATCGATATGGCGCTTCGTGTTAAACTAAGTTAGCAAATAAAAAAAGTGCAAGTAAGGTAGGAATTTGGTCACGTGACCTACCCGTCATAAGGCCTTAAGTGTATTTAAATATTATTTTTTGATTTAAAAAAAATATTCAATAACCGGATATCCTAATTACTAATATACTAACATAACTAACCTGCAACATACAAAAATAATATTATGATCATATGAGATACGTCATGAGAATGTAAGTTTTAAGGCCGAATGAGCTTCACCAAAAGACAATTCGCAATTATCAAATTTAAATTGCAGAAGCATTGACACTGAATTTCAACTAGCTTGTGCACAAACGTGGGGGAAATGCAAAAAATGAGCGCGAAGCGCGAGAACCAACAGTCGCCCACCCTAGGCACACTCAAGCCCGCGAACTGCGCGCGCCGCACGTGATGAGAAGAGAAACATGCGACCGGTGAGTGGCACACCATATTGGATTCACCATTTTGAATTTTGAAAATAACACATCAGATTTGAAACCAACCACCCCAGAAACGCAACTACCACCAATTTGATCTAAACCCAAACATTTTTACTATTTCATGTCTGCCATATTGGTTCTGCCATTTCAAACTTTGCAAATCCATGTGCATGTTTTATTTGAGCGACCCCAAAAACATTGACCCTAAAAATATCACGCGATTCTGAAGTGTTTTTTCACGAAATAAATTGGACGCCTTATGACCAAAACGTTTTTGATAAATAATTTTCGCCATATTGGATCCGCCTTTTTTAATTTGAACAATCCAACACCATATTTGAAATCAGGAGTCCCAGAAACCTACATATCACCAATTTTATTAAGATCTAAAAATTTATAATATTTTATTTCCGCCATATTGGATCAGCCGTTTTGAATGTTAAAAATCCAAGTTCCGATTTTGATTCTGCCACTCATAACTATTAAACCCAAAAAATATCACGTGACTCTGAATTGTTTTTTCTTGAAAACATTTTTGACATGATATGTTGTCTTCACCTGACTGTGAATGGGTTTCGAACAAATGATACACCAAACTCTCGCTTTCAGTCACCCCGTTCTCAGCCTTCTTAGAGCTGCTGGCTCTCTCAGTTTCTCAGGGAAGCAGGGCCAGAGCGGTTGCGACATTAAATATATAGATATAAATTCCAATTAAAAACGAGTCAGGAGGCCCTAACTGTTTACGTTTCGATCCCTCCGAATTCAGTCCAAGGCCATTTGAAGGCAACCTCCGACAGATGATTGAAAGCGAGAGTTTGGTGTATTTTATTTTTAAATTCTCATTAGTTTTTCTTAAATTTCCGGGAAACAGCTTCTTACGCATGTGTCCGTCTATATGTCTTCTGACTGTTTTTGTCTATAAATTTCTAATTTGTTAGCACAATAACTTTTGAAAGCATATACAGACTAGATTGGCCTTTGTTATGCTTTATGACTTTGGTCAAGCATTCTGGAATTTCGTTAAAAAGGCATTTTTTCAGTGAATTTTTTTTATTCATCTTTTTAGTTAAAAATTGAACAAATAGTCTTTAAAGTTGAACTGCTTTCTTAAAAGTGCATATTTTGGTTAAAGATTAAAAATGATAGTTAAAAATTTATCTTTCTGGTTCGAAAATACTACCCTATCGAAAAATCCGACGTAAGATATGACATCCGTAACGACGCCGAAGGATACGCAGGAAACGACGTCGAAAACGACATCGTAAACGAGGTCGGAAACGATACCGTAAACGACGCTGGAAACAACCTCGGAATTTGGGACAGAATATGACGTTGTTTTCGGCGTAGTTTACGACTATTGATTTCAGTCAAAGAAATTTCAATAGGATAAGATTAAAATTGTTTGATTGAATAGTACGACCTATTAGTTGTAGAAGACCACTTCGTTGAATGAAGGAAATGTGAATCGATAGAAGGAAATATATTCTAAAGTCAAGCAAATATTTTATAGACTCCAAAAACTATTTTCCCACATCAAGTTATTAAACATTTCAAGCAAAAAAATATCCCACTGATTCAAAAATATATTTCTTTGACCTAAGTAATGCGCGAGTGTAATAAAGTAGTTCGTACTTCAATTTTGATACATATTTACTTAAATGTACAACTGCATTTTTATTAACTTAAATTATAATTAACATTCTTATAATTATACGCGTTTAATTGAAACAAATCAGATAATTTAGAATTTTCATGAACCTGAAGCAGCAAAATTCAATGAAAATCCACCAATCAAGGCGGAAAGCCATATTTAACCCTCACTCTAAATGTTAATGAAATATTTCTTCTAATCAAAAACATGGATTTTGAATTTAACAACATATTTCTTCAATCTAAAGAAATATTCAATTGTTCAAAAAACTACGTCATATTAATAAATATTTTATTTAAACAAATAATTACTTAGTTGGCATAAATGTTTTTTTGTTATGAATAATTATTGCTAGTAATAAAATAAAATATTTCCTTTAACTAAAGATATAGATATTTATCTAAACACAATATATTTATAACACATAATATATAACACATTAGATTTGAATAAACATTTCTTTGGTAGTTATGACGGCCTTCCGCCTTAGAATTTCCATGTTGCGGTAGCATCGTGATCACCACTGTGGCCTTCACCCTCGAGGGAAACGAGTTCGATTCCTGCTGAAGGTGGATTTTTCATAGAATTTTACTGTTCCAGGTTCATCAAGATTTGAAATTATCTGATTTGTTTGAATTAAATATGTATAAAAATAACAATGTTAATTATAATTTAGGTTTAAGATAATCAGTAGTTGATTTAAGTAAATATGTATTACAATTGAAGTACCAACTAGCTTCAAATGATTGAAAATTTGATGTGTGCAACCAATACACCATACTCTTGAATCAAGCAATGTAAACTTAATCATATTGAAATTTCTTTGACTGAAGTAACTAGTTTTTTTTATCAAAGTGCTTATATTTATTTGCCTCAAATAAATATTTCTTTGAACATAAACAGGAGTTTTACTTACTTTAGCCAAGTAAAATTCACTCGGCACAAGTCATCTTTTTTCAGTATATTATAGTTATGAGTACATATTATAAAACAAATTCATACCGGAGCCGAAGTCGTAAACTACGCCGGAAACGAAGTCGTATTCGGTCCCAAATTTCGATCTTGTTTCCGGCGTCGTTCACGGTGTCGTTTTGGACCTCGTTTCCTGCGTAGTTTTCGGAGTCGGTACCGATTTAGTATCCTACGTCGGATTATTCGATAGGATATTCTGTTTTTTCTTAAATTCCTTTTTTGGTTGAAAATTAACGTAGCGTACTCAAAAATTAACTTATGGGTTAAACTTCTTGTATTTTGTTGGAATTTCGTATTTGTTGGCATAAAAAAACCTTTTTTATACAAATTTTATATTTTTGATTTGATATGTCAACTGTTTTGTGGAAAAAATTCGTCATTTTGTGTTGAAAGTTCAATAATTTAAAAAAAAATCAACTTCTTGGTGGAAAATTCTTTTTTTTTATATGTTCAATTTATTTATTTTTAAATAAGTAGACTTGATAAGAATCAAATAAATCCTTTTTTGACCGTCATTGTACATATGAGTAAAAAATACTACCAAAATTCTTACTTATTATATTTTTCTTAAAAGTTTAAATATTCCTTTTTCTCTTAAAAAACTTATAATTATTAGCTTAAAAATACAATAATATCCGAATTAAATGTCACAAAATTCAATGAGGCATATTTTAATATTTACTCTAAAAATCACCTTTTTTAAGTTTTGATTTATTGGCGAGGTTTATAATTCTCTACATGGTCATCTATACAATATAGGCATATTGTGGCAACTTAAATCTCTATAGAAGCGCAAAATAATCCGTATTATAAACGAAAACTCGGATCTTACCTAAAGGCTATTATTTGGGGAGGGCGGTCCTGGTATTCCAGCCATTTTAGATAAAGTTCAAAAAGTGAGGGCATTAAAAAAATGTTAAGACCACTTTCTTCAAGACTCAAAATTTCTCTGTAAAGCTATTCGCAGTACTCAAAAAGACCCTATTGAAATTAAATCAATTTTATTTATGTAATTTGTCAAAACAGTTTTTCACGAGATTTATAGAAATGCTAAAAGGAAAACTAATACACAATAACTAATATTTGTATTAATAATTTATAAAAATAATTTCGTGAAATATTTTTCATAGTATACAAGTTTATTCGAGATTTAAACTTGCCATTGTAGGGTTTAGCGAGTACTTACAGTCTTAACCTATTAAATATAATAAATATAATGTAATTGACATTGAAATAAATTTTTATTTGAGAACATGGAATATAAAAATGAGTAAACAATATTAAAATAATGTATTGAATAAGTCACATTTTAGGCATAAATTTATTTTTAAGTGCAACAAATATAAAATATAATTTGATAAAACGTTCAAGATATGTATAGAATCAAAGTTTTAACATCTTTCTTTTAAAAACATTGTTTTATCTGAAACAGGCAGAAAAATCGCACTTTAACTGCCCGTGGAGCGCCAGTAAAATAGCACTTTATTATACTCTAACGAACAGCACGTAAAATAGAACTTTATTATAATGTGACGAGCGGCACGTAAAATAGCTCTTTATTAGACTGTGACGAGCGGAACTTAAAAGGGCACTTTATTATACTGTGACGAGCGGTACGTAAAATAGCACTTTATTAGACGGTGACGAGCGGAACTTAAAAGGGCACTTTATTATACTGTGACGAGCGGCACGTAAAATAGCACTTTATTATACTGTGACAAGCGACACGTAAAATTGTAAAAAAATATTTTCATATGTGCATTATTTTTTAAATGTGACTTTTGAAGGTTGAAATGAAAAAGTGTAATAACCTTGTAGAAGATATCCTGCATATAAATCGGAATAATAAAATAGTTATTACTAAAATGTGTATGACATTAAACGCAAGAACTAATGTTGGTGACACTGAACCAATATATTCAGGAGAGAGTTTACCAAGTGGCAACAATATTATTACACGTGTGTAAATATGCAATACGTATAGGAACTAATGCTATTTGTAAATATAATAGTAATAGAAATATCGATATCAAGTGTCCAATATTTTTTAACAAAAGAAGCTAATTTGGAATAAAATAGTTTAATTAATTTTTCTTCCAAAACAGACGAAATTTGTTTGAATCTTATTATAAAAGATTGATTATAGTTATAGGTACAAAAGGCATCCCGTGGTGCCTTCTAATTATTTTATGATAATATTTTGTAACATTAATTAAATATTAATAACATAGCAACGATAGGTGTTTTGTTTATTCTTTTTTATATAAAAAAAGAAAAAAGCGCGCGCCGTGGCACGCGCAAGACTGCTACATGACTAAAAATGTCCAAGCGTCGAGATTCAGCGCCTTAAGCAGAAACTCGACGGATTAAATTTTTTTAAATTTTAGATTTTCAACACAACTTTTCGAATAAATGAAACGAGCTGAACTCGATGTACAAAAATTCATAATTTGCAAGTAAATATTTTAATTTGCATTTAAAGAAGATTTATTTGCAACAAAAATGTGAAAGTGAAATCTTTAGTTTAGCAGACGATTCTAACGCTGAACTGATTATTAATAATTTGGAACTGTTTATTAATTTTTATTTGTACTTGGGTTACCTTGCTGACTCTGACGTTGACTGCTCTGGTCAAACCTGGATAAGAAGTCGATTTCTTTGGTCGACGATGGTTGGCCTGCCCATATTTCTGGGAAAAGGCAAACAAGACTGATAAATTTCAAATGTTCCAAATATATTAAAAATAGTAAAATTCGTAGTTCGATTATTCCATTTTATTTCGTGTAAGTCAGTTACAGCGGTTTAGTCTAATTACTTTTGAAGTTATTTAATGTTTTTATAATTGAGCAAGGATTAATGATTTCTAGAACTCGTACTTTTTGTATATTGAAAATGTTTGTTAAATATTTTTGAATATTTAAAACCATTGTGAAACATTCTAAACCTTTTTTAATTGCTTGGAATCTTTTGGAATATTTTTGAAATATTTTTAATTTTTGGAAATATTTTACGTCTTTAAAATCTTCATGAAATCGTTTATGATCATTGGGAATATTTTAAATCTTTGTAAAATTATTTTAAAATATTTTTAATGTTTCTTAAATCATGATGAAAGTTTATCAATATTTTGAAAGGATTTAGATTCCAAAGTATGTAAAATATTGAGAAATATTTTAGAAAGGTTCTAAACGAATTTCCCAATGATTTTAACTATTTATTAATACCTTTATATATAAAAAAAATAAAATTTTAAGTATTTCTAAATATTTCAAATTTAACATATTTCACAACAATAAAATAATTTCATAGTGATTTCAAAGATTTCAAACCAATTTTAACTATTGAAATGATTTCACAAAGATTGAATATATTCCGAAAGATTTTAAAAGATTTCCGAAATATTTAATGTATTTCACAATAATTTTATACATTCCACAAATATTTAGAAGATATCAAAAAAGTTATTTTTTGAAAAATTCATGTCTACGTGGATAGAGCCAAAAAATGTAGTGGGTATTCTCAAGGAGCCCAAAAAGTAGACACTCCATTGACTCGATTGATTTCAGAAGCCTAAAAAACCCAAAATTCTGAGTGATTAAAAATCCAAAAATTCTTAAAAATTTTAAATGCCAATCTGTTTTCATAAGCGAAATAATAGTAAAGTAAGTAATAGTAAAGTAACAAACTCTTTGCTAAGGCGCCAAGAATGGAAATTTTTAATATGAAGCTGTTTGTTTTTAAAAATGCATAATCTTGACCCAAAAATTAAGCATCTATTTCGGGATGTGTAAAAAATGATTTCGCGCTTTTGCTGTCTGTCTTTCTATAAAAAAACTTATTTGTAGCGGAAATAATGACACACCTAATTCAAATTTGAGTTTTATTTAAAGACCAATGATAAGGAAATTCACCTTGCTGCGCATACTGGTACTGATGAAAATTGAAGATTTTTTAATTTAAAATTTGACTATTACATTTTCAGTTCAAATAATTAACTTTTAAACGAAAACTGAAAAGATATGTGATTTGTCGACAAAATAGTTAAATTGTTAAGCAAGCGGATGAATCATCGATAAAACAATGAATTCCGACCAAAAAGTATAATAGTGGTACTTTCACCAAAGAGTATTTTGAATTTTAATAAAATCTGTAAAATACAAGAAAAAAATACAATTATTCAACCAGATAGTTAAATCTTAAATCATGAAACATATTTCAACCAATAAAGAAAAAAATCTCATCAAAAATATTCCGTTTCCAACCCATAAAAGACGAATTTTTGAAACAGATTTTTGAATTTAGAACCCGAAATGATTTAATTTTCGAAGAAAATAGCGTCAAGACGTTATATATTTTAAGAAAAATAGTATAGTTCAATTTTAAATTCGAGCAATAAGTTTTTAACCAAAAAAAGAAAATTTCTGGCAAAAAATTGATGCCTTTCATAAGAAATGTCCCGCAAAAATGCGAATAGTTGATTAAAAAATGTAGTTACACATTAATTAAAACAATTAATTTTTAATTTAAAAAAATTCGAATTTTCTTTAATTTAAGGAGCATAATTGACAAATTTTTTAAAAATTACTTAAGGAAATTATTTTCCTTACAATAAAAGTTAACCAAGACCTTTACATCTCCCCTTTGACAAAATCCCCTCTCGATTTTTAAAGAATGAATTAATACAAATAATTAAATATAAAAGTGTATAAAGATAAAAAGAGTTTTGAATTCTACTTCAAATTTTGAATAAATGTAAAAATGGAAATGTTCCCTATTGGATCCAGTGACCGAAACGGTCACTATGGTTCCAGTTCTACCAGCGATCCTACAGTAAGCCATTTTAGAATAAGCTAGTTTAAATGCGAGTGACCAGATTCCGGTCGCCGCAGAAACACGTGTGCGACAGAGAGCCACTGTCGCAAACGCTTTTGCGCCGTCGCGGATCAGAACACTCTCGTATGTATGCTGGCTTATTCTGGACAGCCTTTCTGTAGGCTCGTGGGTGTAACTCAGGACCATATGGCCACCTTACCCGCACTCCTCTGCTTAACCGTTACGTTCACGAGGTCTGGTTGGATATCTCTGCACATCTGGAAATGTACCATATGTTCACGTTTACATATGGGACACTCCTAAGTGTATAAATTAGTAGGGAATAAAGTTCTAAAATTTAATTACAAAAGAATAAAACTTTAAAAATAAAGAATATATTATTATATTTACCAATGGAACTGAGAATTAACGCCGAAGATAAAACCAGGATATAAGCGACCCTCATCTTGTCGAATTTAAGGAAACTGTGCTCAATGCAATGAGGAACAATTTGATTCACAATTTTTGTAAACAAACTTTTCGTGATTCATCAGATTGTAAAGTGTACAATATAGTCTTTATCTTTTTGCTTTCAGCCTTTAAGGTTGTCCATGTGTGGTATTAAGATACCTATAAGAGTCAATGTTTTAACAATCTTCTATGTTTTCAGAGACGTTGTCTTTTACACAGCAATTTTGTAAAGCGTCTGCTGTAAATGATGAATCATCACCGTTAAGTGCCTCAAAGAAATATTTTTCTAATATTCTCTAAAAACTAGGCTAGCCACGAAAATCTCGAAATCATTGTCGCTTCTTTATCAAAATTTTTGTGCGGATGATTTAAGATTAAAGGTCAAAGCAGCAGCACCTGTCATTTCGTGACATAGAATTCTCTTTTTATAAAACAGCTTCGGATTTAACAAAAACTTTCTTATTACGTGTCTCATGCCTTGCAATCGACTTTTTCCAAAATATTAAGTTTTCTACTAAATATTCGAATGTTTCATATCAAATGTACTGTATTTTATTACGATTTAAATTTAACGGCCTAGTTTCCGGTGCCAACGGTATTAGCTAATCTTTTATGGAATCTAATTGTTTGTCAATATGCGGTAACGATATATTCTCTCTACAACTTATTTCTCATACCAGTGTGCCTGTAGAGCCTATTAATATACTATTTAACCGGCTTATATACATTTGTCTTTACTGACAATCTTCGTAGGACCCTACATTTTAATTCTATCGTGACTCGATTTGTACAATACATCAGCCTCTAGTGGTTCGTGGGGACTTAAAAACATACCTTCTTAAAAGTGGTATAAGAGCGATAGTCATAATTTTAAGAGGGAATGTTTGCACTCATGCTTGGTTGTCTGTACCTTCGTCCTTAAGATGATATTCTCGCAGCTATTAGTTTCTGATATTAAATATGTAGATTGCTTTCTTTTTCACATTTTTATTTGACATAATTTTCCTTTTTTTAATTCCTTGATCGGTAGGCCGTATGTAGTTTGTCTCTTTCCCATTAACATATATTCGTAGTCTGGGATTATAGCAAGGAATTAGGTGCTTAATTTCATAGATTTCAGTTTCTGGGATAGGAATGTGGATGAAATAATCAAATCGATTCTTCGTGATAGTAACGTTGACTGTAGAAACGTCCACGATCTGCTGAAACTTTGTCTATTTTAAAGGGATGGTGTATTTGACGTTGAAATTTTCTTTAAATTCTTTCATCTGTAGTATCAGGATTGCTGGTGTTAGGAGCTGAGGTTGAACCATTTCATTTTTTTCCTTCATTTTTCACATCTATTAGTAAGTTGATGTCTTAACTCAATGTATCGACTATCCTCATGCAAACGTCATTGGTAATAAGGCATCAGTTGATTCACATGTATTTTAATTCGTTCGTCATTAAACAGGATTGTGTAAGTATTGTTTTTCTGTCTATCTGTAATTAGAGCTGGGCCTTTCCAGGAGAAAGAAAGTTTGTTCTCTGGGTGGTTGTTAATAAACTTGACCAGATCTCCAGGCACGAAGATACCTTATGGTATAGAGATTTTTGAATCTTGCAACTTTTTGTATTTGATTTTCTGTATCTCTATTTTCTTCTTTGCCTTTTGAAGGTAGTGTTCGTGCTTTCTTTTCCATAGATCAATTAATTCTTCATACCTGACATTTGGCGTAGTGCTTAACATTGAGGGCAAATTTTCCTCTCTGCCAATGGTCAGTTGAAAGGGTGAGTATCCGTTGCTTTCATGTTTCATAGTAGTATATGTCATTCAAATTATTCGTCAATTTTTATCCCATTCAGTGCTGTGATCCTCGATGCTGGTTTTCAATAAATCCTTAATAGTTGAGTGGGCTCTTTCGAGTGCCCATGTGGTGGTCGAATAATCCTTCTATAATGCTTTCGGATTCCGAATTCTTAAGAGGTATCAAAATGAAGTATTTTGTGAGCATGTCTTGAATGCTGAGAATATACTCGTTTCCTGAAAGTCTCAAGGGTAAGGGTGCGAAAATGTCCATAGCTATTTTATGGTTGGGACTGACGGGCGTTTGTGGAATAATTTCTGGACATTGTCTTTAAATTCTAACGGTTTTTTGTAATTGAAAAATGAGACATCGTTTGATGTAGCGGATGATTTTTTGTTCCATATTTTTCCATTCTCCAAGAGTTCTAGCTCGTTCAATGGTTATATTCTCGCCAGAATGATGTGCCGTAATAGATCCATGTGATTCTCTTATTATCTCTCCCTTTTCTTCCTGAGTGAGCTCTGTACGTGGCTTGTAGTACGAGTAAAATTTCTGGCCTTCATATTTTCGGCTCAGGAAGTTGAGATCGTCCCGGATCTTCCCCTTTTCTAAGGGGGTAATTGTTGTGTCTATGAAGTCATAACGTGTAATTGTTAGTTTAGAGGCCATGGCCCAGGGGTGGTCAACGCAATGGGAATGAAACGGTCGCGTACTATTATGATTATATTTAGTTCGCAGACCAGTTGTACGCGCGCTG
>JAAAKG020134233.1:0-13909 GCA_010014905.2 Druon quercuslanigerum | reverse complement strand
TTATATGGGGACTTTATATGGGCACTTTATATATACTTTATATGGGGACTTTATATGGGCACTTTAAAATATTGAATTTTCGAAAACCGAACTCATGTTCTAGGGTTTTATAGAAACATGTGAACTTTTTTAGGGATTAAGAGGTGTGTCTACGAAATAAAAGTATACTAACAACTTTAATTTCTATGCCAACTCCACCCTCCCCGCAGAGCCCCAAATATGACTCAAAAATCAAAAAAATACATTTTTACTTATTATTGTTACTTTTTACCAATTTCCGTCGTCTTGTTCATACAAATAATTACAAGTGGTCAATTTGAATACGTACCATGACTTTTTAAACAATTGTCAATTGTCAAAACAATTTTTAATTGTTTAAACAAATGTAAATCATTTTAAAAATTATTTATTCACAAAAAATGTGAAAAAAATAATCGTATCTTCTGATTGGGGTAGTAGATTTTTCTAAAAACATTATGTAATAGAAATTTGTTAAACATTAAAAGAAATATGTCAAAATCATGTAATTATTCAACAAAAAGTAGCAAAGGATACCAATTTTAAAAAAGTGGAGATCTGACTCAATTTGTAAACATTTAAAAAATAAAAAATAATTAATTGTTTCAGTAATTTACACTTGTTTAAAAAATTGAATATTGTTTAAAAATTCATGGTAAATATTCAAATTGTCTATTAGCGAATTGACTATTCTGTCCAAAATTTACAAAAACGTCTTTTTTATGAGAAATACTGGCGTAAATATAGACGGAACCTGTAAATAATATTTTTTTCGTTTTAGAAAAAAAATCATTTATTTTTTTGTAGAAATCGAACAAATTTTGAAGCGATATATGCATGCATATTCGAAGAAAGAAAAAATACCAATGCATTATGGTACCACCCTACGTGACATCCTTCGCTTGATAAATTTCATATTCCTGATTGTTCATGAAATTTGAAGTCAACAAAATAAAATAGTTTACCGAAAATTTTGAATTTCTCGATCTATTTATGGAAAAAGGTTATCGCAAATAACTTGAAAATTGTGGCTTTTTTGGGGAGCGTACGAGAGTGAAAATTTTCACCTTTTTAGCTCCCCAATTATAAAAAAAGGGTGCCACAATTTTCCGCCCCAAATGCATGAGTACAGAGTGCTCCGATTATTTCGTGCTTATAATAAATAATAAAACAATGCTTTTGTTATTTACAATATTTACACAGTTTATTATTAGTTATTAACTCATATAAATATATTTTATATAGACATGGAATTAAAATATTACAATTTTGTATTCTGATCCATCAAAATTTGTATTTACCGCCAAATTATCTAAAATGGAGTTGAGATGTTAGGTTATGATTACTTTGAATTGAATGTGCATGAGAAAATTTCTAAAAGTCCAGCTCTAGCTCCACCTGTTGCCAGAATAAAAAAAATCTAGTTAGCGACAAGGCAGTTGTTACCGGTAAAATAGAACATACTTACCCACAATTATTATTTTTATACATTTTTTTTCTTGCCTGACTCCACTCTTTGCTATACACCTTCCATTTACGTTGATTAATAACTCCCCAAAATTTTTCCGCTTTTTTATAACTTTAATTTTTAAATATGGGAACAAATTTCGATCTTGGGACTGACTTGGTCGGTGGATTTGAGTGTCATATGCCCTTAAGACCAGTTTCAAACAACGTTTGGTTTTTCTCTAGTATGTACCCTTCCACTTATAAGTACCTGCATCTCTCTGAAATAAGGATAGCTGTCTGTACCAACAGACTGCCGGCGGGAATAAAAGGACTGTTGTCTTCTGGAAACCTGAAAAGATCAGTTTAAGAACGCTTTAAAACAGGTCTACACCTGCCTACACTGTGGGTCTTAAGTTGGTTTTTCTTTTCAAGAGGGTGGTTATCTACAAGACAATATTTACTTTTTTTAATCCGGGTAACAAATGAAGGTTCATGCTATGATGATACATTTACCTGTGTAGTATATACCGCTGAAAACCATTTTTTTTAAATGTGGCTTTCATTGACGACTGGTAGTTAACTTCAGTACATAGTTTGTTTAGGAATGACTTATGAACATATTTATTTAACATCACTTAACTTTTTGTCCTCTAAAATTCATACAGTTTTTTGATTTTGTGTAAGAAGTCTTAGGAAAAGTTAAGAAAGTGTGAGATTCTTCGAGAATATTGAGCGTTGAATGACAGAAAGTTACTAACTCACGTGGATGTCATGAAACACAACTTTTTTTAATATAAATATGTGTTGCAAGAAGGAACCAGGAAGCATGCGTATTTTTAAAACATTGCTAATTTAGTCTTGATAAAATTAAGGTGAGTTGGTAATAAACTTCGAAGCCAATCGTTTCAGATAAAATATTGTAGACCTAATATTAAAAGATCGTACTGCACTTCTTATTTGACAAAGGTTATAAACAAGATAATAAGAAATTAAAATTTAGTAATAAAATCAAGTTGTGTAAGCAAGAAAGCTGCAGGCTTTTTGATATAGCAATTGGTATACATGTAGAACTGTCGTAAGAAAAAGTGCAAGTTGGAAACAAACGTAGAAACCTTGAAATTGATTGTTCCTTGGTAAAATTAAATCAACAGAATAAACAAGAATAATATGTAGAACATTTTTAGTAGCTTGTGACAGATACAAAATAGAAAATAGAAGTTGTGCAGCTCTGATTTCTTCACTTTTGTACGACGTAAGTTAGTATTCCTGAAGTTATAGGACTAGTTTTTGATAAAAGTCAATTTTATCGAAGAAGATTAAGAACTCGCACAAAACTTCAAAGAGAACAGTTATCGTCGGTTGTAAAACTGGAACCCCGTTACTTTGATGAAAGAAAATACGAAACGAAACTTATGGAAAACGTAAATGTTGAATATTGAAGCAAATAACACACCGAGAAGAACACACTTCTCTTATTCAAGAAAACTATTGGAATTTTTAATGAAAACACGATTATTTTATCCTACCTAAATTATATCGAATTCGATGGTTGTCATACAAATATATATATACATATAAAGTTTTTTTATTACTGTTAAAACTCGCGTTTCGGAGCAAAATTAGTGTCAGGTGGATTGCAAGTTCAAATTTTGTGCATATTCTTCCAAATTCAATTAATAAGAACTATGAAATAGTAGTAAACAAATATCAGAAAACTGTTTTTGACAATGTCGACTTTTTTTCTTGCAAAGGAAACATGACATTTTCCAAAGATATAACTGCTGCTAGCCATCTTAAAATATTCTACATATTATAACATACTGTTTCCACTACAGCTATCGCACTCAATTAGTACTTCTGATCTACCCGACTTATTGAAAACTTTTAAACACATTTTGCACTTGACAGGTCTCACATCTGTCTTCTGCAGCACATATTCCATGTCGATATCATCCATCGTGGACTGAGATTCTTCAGTTCCTTGAGTACCATCGCTAGATGCCGAGCTGTAAAAAAAATAATATTTTTTATTAATACTCAAAACATATTCTTTTACAGTATAATTCTATGAATTGCGCTCTTAAACAGTATCCCCACTCTACTGTAGGCTTATTTCTTTATTTTATTTTATTTGAAAATTAGTAAGCCCAACATATCAAAGAACCAATAATAGGGCTAACAAAATGTACCTATATACGTACGGTTTAAGCGTGAGCACGCAGGCAGGCTTTTACAAACTTTTAAAGTGTGTTCATGCTAACAATAAATTTATGAACAGCACTAGTGAATTCTTTAAGTGACATAAAGAAAAGATCAACATTGTTGTCGATTGATTCGAAGAGTACCGAGCCTGGTTCTTTTTGAGGTAAAACATTGTCGAATCTCTAGTACAGTATTTTGGCACATGCAAAAGTAGGAGTTCCAGGAATTCAGAGCACTCTATTAATCCACGCAAGATTTTAAAAATTGTTATAATACTTGAAAATGTGCGTCTGTCTTCAAGTGACCGAACCTGAAATCTTTTACGTACGGCCTGGTGATCAGACCCACGAGGAGGATAGGCACTATACTTTTTCCATGCTAAATACGTTAAAAAGCGCCTTTGGCATCTCTCAATTGACTTTATTTGATTCATTGTTTGTGGTGCCCAGACGACAGACTCATATTCAAGCTTGGATCTAACCCATGAACAAAGAGGGTCATTAAAGGTGTTATCGTTTTAAAATATTTACATGCCCTCATTAAAAAAACCAAGAGTTTTAATCGCACTAGCTACTATTTCGCTTATGTAGTCCTGAAAGGTCATCCTACTATCACAGAAAATTCCCAGGTGCCTGAATACTTTAACTTTATCCAGTTATCTGCCTGTTCCATTTTGAGTAGTCGAGGTTTTGTGTATTTTAATTCTTGGGGTGTGAAAAGTCTTTTCTTGATTTCGGTAGTCGGTCTAGCTAAATTATTATGGATTCGAAAACAATATAAGAGTACTCTAACTAATTTTACAAAGGAAAAGGAAGGTTAAAAAATGGTTGATTCTTGTTTTGTGACATTTCAAATGCAGCTTGATTTTATTCCGGGAACGATTTCAAGATTGATGGCTTACGAATTGTGCCAATTAAAAGAGCCCTGTGATATGCAAGCTAGCCCATGCCGCCAGGTATCTGATTTCGGTAGTTCAGATGGATCGATTCTTCTGGATATAATATCCGCATGATTGTCAGAAGACGATACGTGATTCCAGATTCAAGCCTTTCTCAGTTCTTGTACATTTGTTGTCCTGTTGGCTACGGAAGTTTTCCATTTGCAAGAGGGTTCCTTAATCCGTAAGTGTAATCGTGGAATCATACCAAAAAAATGAGAATAAAAGTCATGTTGAGATGCTCCGTACGCTTTTTCCGACGCGTCGCAAAACCAGTGAATTTCTACTGTGACTGGATTTTGACATGAAATCGGTCTTAGAACACTTACGTCAATTAGGTTGTACAGTTTATATTCAAATTCTACCCATTCAGTGCGCATTCTTTGAGGAAAAGATTCGCTCTAGTTCCGTACTTGTTTAAATAACATTTGGCAGAGAAATTGCGGCTAGGTTTGGCGTTTCACATGCAAATAGCAAATGCACCCTCAGCAATTCTGCAGTGGTTGATGAGACATATATTAATATAATATAATATACACAACGTATAATATACACATATAATATACACAACGTAACTTGGTACTTCATACCAAGCCCACAATTATTAAATTTACGTCCTTTTTAAAATCTAAAAATAAAAATAAGAATTATGAAAGAATACATGGTCGAGCATGGAATGAACGTGAGACTTGTCATTTGACAACAGTTTCGAGTGGGGACATGTTCCTAAAAAAAATAACCCACTCAAGGCCTAGGAATCACGTAAGCGAACCTTCCTTGCCGATTTTTCGTCCGACTGAGGGCAATATTAGGAATTAACACTCACAGCAAATCAGATCTCAGGACGACTAGGAATTCGTGGAACGACTTCTCAGACGCTTGGGTTGGGACTGAATTGTCATATTCCAATGAAGGAGGACACCACACATAATATGGCCAATGATTAGTAATAATTTAGAATTGCCAATTAAATGGAACACTAGGCGGGTCAACAGCTGATTCAGCGCTCACAATCTAACTGACGTGGGTGTGTAATTAAACTCGCCGCGGACTACAAACTATCTATGAAGTTGACAAGGGATAATGTCCTCGTTACGGTAGGACTTGTTCCCATAAGACATGAACGCGTTCTCGCCATTCCGTGCTCGACCACTTAACGCATAACATCGAATCGATGTCTAGTGAGACGTTCGTTATTTCAAATTTGGATAGTCAGTACTACGGCCAGTAATAAAATTAAGAAGACTACTCTTGACGTGTGTTCAGGTCAAGATTACTGTTAGTAGGCGAGATGCCACTAAGCTTGAATAAATTAATTACCTGCGAGCGTGATTCATGTTACATTAATATTAACTTCGGAAGCGAGTCTTAGTGGTCGAAAGGTATGTCTATTGTTCTTGCCTTCGTTAAAGTATTATAATGTGCGCTTTCCGATGTCGCGATTTTTCTATAAGTTTTCTAATAGTTTTGTCAGTGACTTTCTACAGATCGTGTAGAAATTATGTAACTCTAGCGATAGATTTAGTGATATTTCGACAGTTGAAATTTCCACAATGACGCAGACCTTTCTCGACCTCTGGTGTTACACGAAGCTGAGAATTTGTTTTGTCGTCAAATGAGTTTAGGAAGGTCATGTCGTAAATTTTGAATTGAAGAGACATGCGTCAGGTTTCTTTTTTGTAGACGAAAAACGGGCGTGAGCCCAACAGAATGATGACCCTGTCTTAAACCTGTTAGGCTTTGTGCGATATTCTTTTAGACCACTTAGAGAAGTAAATGTCGAAAATTGTGAGGCAACTTAATTCACTTTCCACCACTGAATTCATGTTCACTCAGAAGGTTTATTCGGTTTTTTTCGATAAGATTTTATTGAATGGACCTTGTTTTACTTGCAAGTCATTCAGCCTTATTAGGTAAAGCGATATGATCGTTCATTTTTACATCTAAACGCCACATACACTCCTGGCTTTTCGAAAATAGTGATTTAAACTGACACCTCAATACAGCGTTATTACGGACTGATATAATGCATTAAGTTGATAAAAAGATCATTGAGATAAACCACATTTAGGACTGCAAATAATGTTCGGTTGAGCGAGCTTAGATTTCGCTTTTTTGTACACCTCGAAAGTCGTCAAGTTGGAGCTAGAGTAGAAGTGGTGCTGACGACGCTAATGTCCATGCACGTACACTGTCACAAAAAAGCTCACCTAAGTATAATTTCAAAGCTCTTTTAGTCCCAAAACACGTATCGGACCCAAAAAGTTTATGGGACTTTTCAACTTTTATTTTTTTCCACCCAACCCTACAAGGATAACTCGCGGGACACCCTATATAAGAATTAACGGCCTATAAATTATGGATATCAATCGAAAAGAATACAAAAAAATATTAAATAATAAAACGGTCGAAATTAAATTAGAGTTTAAGCGATTGAAATTGATTTCAATGTTAATAAAATTAAATGATCAGCAAAAATTATTAAATTTTTTCTGGGTTCGACAATAAGGCATACAAAAAATTTAATGTAAAGATAAATAAGTCTTATTTGAACTTTAGTAGTAAAAAATTGAAATAAAAACGTTGGTCATTCAGATTAGCAGACTCTAAATGAAGTGTCAATAGATGATATCACTATTAATACAATTAGCCAATCAATAATTACATATTTAAATACAATTGTATATTTTTCATATTCTTCATAATCTCTTTTTCAAATAGTTTTGCAATATTCCTAATCCAACTCTTGAAATTTCTCACTGGTAAACTCTCAAATTTAATTCTCCGACATTTTATCTTCGAATTTCCTTTTGTTTTCATTAACTTTTGTACATTTTAATTTATTTATGCACACAGTTTTTCCCTTTTAATTTCTACTTTAATAACATAAGAGCTTCTAATTAATCACTCAATGTTCATTGAGCATTTCCATGAATACATGGACATAACACTGAGAAATTCAAATTAATCCTGTATGCTAAATAAATAGTTATAAGTAAGGAGAAAACATAGTAGTTTCCAAGTGTTAAAATGATATTCACCAAAAAATTTAATATTGAATTAAAAATTTTTTAAAGTCAGAAAATTTGGTAGGAGTGACTTGTCGTCTAGGGAGACGTTACTTATATATTACGCAAGTGCATTGCATGGTCAAATATCATTAATTACTCATCATGTATTGACAATGTAGCCATCAGAAAGCATATTTGATCGAGTTTGGAGATATTTAATATTTTTAATTATTTAATCTTTAAATTTAAAAAATGCATAAATTCTTGCTAGTGCGTCCCGCAAAAATATGTATTTACTTTGTCACAACGCCAGCAGTTCAATAAATGAACTTGTAATCGCGTATACAAAGCTAACTTTTTATTCTGAATATTTTTGTTCATAAACATTTTCGATCTCAGACTCATGTTTTTTTTAGTTATTGGCACTCGTTTGTGGCGTGACGCACACATGCATGTGACAAATTGATGCGTTCGCTGCGCAATCTAGATATTTACTTACGTATTCATTAAAAGAACACAGGAAGATTATTTTCAAGTTTGCATTAAAAGTGCGAATGGGAGATATATTTGCAGACAAGTTAAAAATAAATTCAAGCAGCTCATTGGCATCATGCAATTTAGAGTATCTTTTCGATGATTTGGTGGAGAACTCGAATGACGTCACAGAAGTGAAAATATTTACTGACGGAGCAGCCAGTCAGTTCAAGCAGCGCTACACACTTTCTCTTTTTCCGGTGTTCAATCGTCGTTACGCTGCGAATTTTGCTTGGAGCTTTTCTGCATCTAGTCATGGTAAGGGTTTCGTTGTCGGGATAGGAACAACTTTAAAAGGAGCAGTATGGCAAAGAGTCAGATCAGGCGAAACTGTTCGAACGGCCCAAGAGTTCGCTACTGCAGCCCAAAATGCGTGCCCAAATGCGAAGATCACTTTCATCCCTAAGGAGGAAATAGAATTCAACGCTGAAGATCTACAAGAACATTGGGATGAAGTGCGGCCAATTTCAATGCTACGGAAGATGCACAACGTACGTGTCATCGATGACTACACGGTTGGGTTCTTCCTAACAATGCTAAATAAACTAATTTTTCCTTTAAAACTCTCTTTTTACGGTTAATATTTTAATGTCTACAAGTTGTTCTAAATTTACTAATTTCAGAAAGAAGTTTTAGTAGCGAATACATTTCCATTAAGGAATCGCACACCTTCTGTGCGTCACGATTCGTATTTGTGTATCACGCTGGGAAAATGAACTGTAACTTTATTTTAAACGGTACTTTCATTAATATAAATAACTCGTATAAGTCATCAAAACTAAAAAAATATTGCGGATTCGAGATCGTCTTAATGATATATATATATATAAGAATTTGTGATAAAAAACATTAATTCAAGAATGTACAATGACACTAGAAGATGAACTACAGTAGAAACTGACATACGAACGGCCGTGCATCACGCATGGAATTGCCCCATTACTATGTATTAATCTCATGCCTAATCTGTTATGAATTGTGAGGTCAACTCTATTTATTTTAGTTAGTTTATAGATTTAGTTATAAGATTAATCAAGTATATTACTGATCTGTGCTTGTACAAATTAGTAATGACCTTGTAATATCCTGTTCCTCAGAGGGCTGTTTAGCCCTAGGGACTTTTCTTTAATAAATACAAATACAAATAAATACAAAATAAGAAGTAACTTCTAACTTATAGTCCAAGAGCTAGCTACGTAATGGCAATGTGAAACGGTACTCAGCTATAATTTTAGAAATCACTTAAATAGCACTCACATATTGCAAAACCAAAAGTCTGCCCACAGAACAGGGGGCGTTTACGAATCGCGAATGTGCGAAGTTGACAGTTTCAAAAGTGGCACAAAATTGATGTGGTACTCACGCAAATTTTGTTTCTACGTGATGATTAGGACATAATTTAGTAGCAAAAAAAATGACAGACACCTACCTGGGGGCCAACCCCTCAACAGACGCCGACCAAGATTGCCCTGCGCTGAGCGTGGAAGACTCGCTAAGGAAGAAAACGTTTCTGAATTAGTGCTCCCACAAAATCCATTTTCGTCATATATCGCAGGAAATTTGCAGTTTCTAAGGTCATTCATGCTTGACGAAAATTGAAATACAAAGGCTGATAGCTATTTCAATCCCGCTGCAGAACTTAAAAATGTCTTTTAAAATTTTATTGAAAAATAGCCTCTTACAATGTACGCGTCTTTTTCAATATCGGAATTCCTCACTGAATTCGAAGTTGCTACGGGCCCTCGATGTTAGGTCCCCCATAAAGATAATCCCTTTGCGTTTAAACTTACCTAGTTAGTAGGTCGACAATATACCTGATAAATGTAATAAACATTGGAGAACGCCTAGCCGTTTGAAACTTTATTAAGTTTTAAAAATTAAAAAATAATGAGCTAAAAACCTAAAAAAGACAATATCAGTAATGAAATGTTGTACACATTTCAGCTTTGGCTTCAAAAATCATGAAAAAATGATTTTCCACTAACTTGGACGAATATGTTATAGAAATTTACTAATTTTTAATCAACAGCGATAAAAAGTTTAAGGATATTTTGTTTGCATTTCTTTCCCACTTCTTACTATGATATACACTTGGAGAGTGACATTCGATGCCGGCTGCAGTTTGGGATCATTTTTTACGACTTCTTTTAGGAATGGAAAATCTCGAATCGTAAAAATCGAACCATTTTTGCTTTTTATATATTTTCTTAAATATTTATAATAATGACATATACGTAAGCGAAAATGTTTAGATTTTTGTTATTCAAATTGTGTTGAAAAGCTAAAATTCAGCAGATTTTAAATTGCAGAAAATTACTAGCAAATGTTGCGAAACGCTGAAAATTTTAACTTTAATTCATAGAAGAAAGTCGTAAAAACTAAGCCTACACTTCAGCCGGTATAAAATGTCACCCTCATTATCGTCTTATCTGTATACAGTAGGAACGACATTTTGTAAAAACTGTCGTTAAACTTTTTGTCGCTGCTACTAAAAAATTAGTATATTTCAATAACAAATTTGACAAAATTAGTGGAAAAGGACTTTTTATGATTTTTGAAGTCAAATCTCAAGTTTGTACGAGTTTTCATTACTGTCATTGACTTTTTTACCTTCTTAAATTTCAAAGGGCTATGCGATGTTGAAGGCGAATGTCTCTACCTCATTTTTTTGAAACCAATTTATACGTTCGTCATGAAATGGAAGACCTTGAAAGTAACTCGTAAAAAAAAAGTAACTGAATATCCCTGATTTTTTATACTTTACCCTGTCAAACTTGTTCGAATTACTTAATGAGACGCGAACAAGCTCATTCTATTGCTAAAAAATTGCACTTCAACATGCTATAAATCTCATCATTGTACAATTTTTTTTATAGTAGGCTAACAGCCTACTACAAAAGCAATTGATTGTAAAAATAAAGGTATACAAATTTACTACTTTCTAAAAAAAAATTTTAAAATCACTTTTTTCCAATTGGGTACGATCTTTATAATTGCTAACATTGACTTTTTATAGATTTTTTGAACATTATTTTTAATATTTTTTAAGTTTTACAGTAATTGAAATAAGTTTTAAATCTACCTGAATTTTCATGCACGGATACTTTCAAAACTAACGTAATCATTGTTTCATAAAGGTGGATATCTTTAAAGTTTCAAGTAAAAAAGAAAGTCTTATAAAATCTGCGTTTCTTTTTTACATTTCTTACAATTTAAATTTTTCTAATCATTCGAAGGAGGCACGGCGAAGGTTATTTTATTGCTAAAACATTATTCTTCGCGTCTTTCATAATTCCTGCTTTTTTGATTTTTTTTTCTTTTTATTTCTAATGAAATACAAAACAGACATTATATTTTACAGTTTTAATAATTCACCACAATATTTCAAAAGTCACGGCTCTTCAGCAGAATTATCTGTACTCGATGTCTGCCGAAGAGTTGGTCCCCAGGTAGGTGTCTGTCATTTTGTTTGCTAGTTAATTATGTCCTAAACGTCACGTAGAAAAACAGTTTGCGCGGGTACCACATGCCAAAAATTTCAACCCTGAAACGGTCACCTTTCCTCACGTCTGCCAAGGTGTTAGCCCCCAGGTAGATAGCTGCCATTTTTTTGCTATTTAATTATGTACTAATCATCACGTAGAAACAAAATTTGCGCGAGTACCACATGCCAAAATTTTCAAACCTGAAACGGTCACCTTTCCTCACGTCTGCGAAGGTGTTAGGCCACAGGTAGGTGGCTGTCATCTTGTTTGCTACTTAATTATGTCCTAATCATCACGTAGAAACAAAATTTGTGTGAGTACCACATCAACTTTTTGCCACTTTTGAAACTGTCAACTTCGCACATTCGCGATTAAGGAAACGCCCCCTGTTCTGTACCGTTTCACATTGCCATTACGTAGCTAGCTCTTGGACTATTACAACATTAAATAATTCATCAATAGGTTATCCACCGTAAACTCTCAGTTTTGTGTGATTTGAAAACTCCAACTCTACAGTAAGCATTTTTCAAACAATTAAGCATATAACAAGATGAAAATAATGCTTCTTTAATAGTTAAATAGTTTGACGTTTCGCTTGATTGGTTGACTTTTTTTTACTTGCGCGTGGCGGGACCATGGCTTTTTGGATCATGGCTACCAATGCTCATACAATATCCAGACAAGTGCAGCAATGTAACAAAAAAAATTGTCAAACGGAAGAATACAGCCCGGGAAATTTGAAGTCTCGTCATTTTTTTTATCAAACCTCGTATCCATATGAAATACTTCAGTCTGTGTGAAATATTCCAAGTTTGTTCGATATTTGAACTTTTGTTTTTAATTTGTAACTTGACTTCAAAAAGTGTCCATCGGTTTCATAGGATATTATATATTTTAAATTATTATGTTGGTATTACAGGCGATCTTTTATGTTTTTCGCATTGATATGGCAACCTCAAAAAATTCGAGTATATTTTATAGACCTTGATACATCAAAAAAAGTTCTGTTTCAAAAATGTATTTCACAACGGTGGCATTTGTATCTTCTAACTAATATATTATTTGTCGCGTATTGGACTATATTTTTCATCAAGTTTCCTAGTATAACCTCAAAACTGTTGAAAAAATATTTGAAGTGGAAGTGGCTTTTTGTAATGTGGAATCAATTATGAAAATTTCATAACCGTGGCACTCGTGAAATGACACAACCGTGGCAAGTTTTTTCCTTCAAGGAAAAATGTACAATAATGTGACATTGTTGTATAAAACTAATTGTTACGACGCAATGAAATGATGTTGTACATGATGATGAAGAACAATATAGATGCGAAGAATTTCCTGTCAAAAAACGCATATTTATTGGAAAATTAGAGCAGCTGCTATTCCTGGTCTTTGGTACTTTCAAGTCGTTGTACGTTTTTTGAATACTTGTACATATAAATTTTCAACGTTTTTAAGCACGATTCAGCATATAACTTTATCGAATCATTCCGAAAAAATTGAAAAAATAAAAAGATTCTTTTTTAACTATGAAACGAATGCTAAAGTTTTGTAAAAAAAATGATAACCATCTGAGGATCGTGCAAAAATTTTCTCCTGATTTTTCCTTAAAATTTTGTACAATGTAAACAATGTAAGCATGCGTAGAGCAAGCTAGTCTGCAATACAGCAGTACCCATACAAACATTTGAATGATGTAATTTCCTTTGAAACTGATAGGCACTTTTCAAAGTCAGTTCTTTATTATTCAAGATTTATGTCTTGGCCAAATAAAATGTTTTTAATATTGGGGTTGCGGATATGCCACGGCTGTGACAATTTTAGTGCATTATGAACTTAACTTTCATAAAAATGATTATCTAATGATATAATTTATCAGGAACTATTAAAGAAACATTAATTCCACCTCGCTATGTGCTTAATTGTTGGGAAAATGCTTGATGTATACTTGACATCCTCAAAGGACAAGAAACTGAGAGTTTTACGGAGAACAAAATATTTTAAATTTGAAATAACTTGCAGTAGTTATTGCCGTTTTCATCGCGTGGAATCACGATACAAATAACAATTACAATATAAAATCGTAATGCATTATAATTATTAGTATCAAACTGATTAACGATATAGTTATGTTTTTAATATTCACAATCATCATATTGATATTGTAACTCGTACGATAATTTAATTTTAAATTGCATTTATTATTATTATTACACCATTAAGCCGTTTCCCTTTCGGGGTAGGCGTGACTCACTCGGTAGGGAGGGGAGTAG
>JAAAKG020134232.1:0-13910 GCA_010014905.2 Druon quercuslanigerum | reverse complement strand
CATACATACATACATACATACATACATACATACATACATACATACATACATACATACATACATACATACATACTTACATATATACAGACATACAGACATTCAGACATACATACATATATACAGACATACATATTTACAGACATACAGGCATACAGACATACAGACATACAGACAGACACATTCGTAAAAACCTGTTTATCGGGTTCAGGGGGTCTCAAAACGTGGACATTTGCCAAAAACCGGGGTGGTCAAATTTTACACAAATCTAATACCTTCTCCGATGAGAATGTAAAAATCAAGTGCGTTTAACACAATGTAAGCCAATTGAAAACTACTCAATAATACATTAAAAATGCATGAAATTTGCAGTAAATGTAGAAATATGAAAGAGAATTGAACAGAATTTGATGAAATGGATACGAATTCAAGATGAGTTACAAATACTTCACCGTGAATTTTAAAAAACTTTTAAAAATCCATTGAAGTGAGTAGAAGTACATTAATTTAAAAGAATGCAAAAACATTCAAGGTAAACTGAAGAAATTTAAGGGTATTTTAAATAATTAAAAAGAGTTTTAAAAAATTGGGATAAATTAATAAGACTTAAGAGAGAAGTAAAAATTTCTTGCAAAAAAAATTCAAAAAATCCAAAATATGCCTTTCATTTCAGTAAAATTGGAGTGAATTCAAAGAATTTAGGAAAATTCAGAAAGCAATGGGTTCTGTCTTTAAAGTAAGTTAGTAATTTTTTTATTTTGAAAAGTAAGTAAAAAGTGATTTGAGAAAAATGCGAGACTAGAAGAGACTACAGTAACTGCGTGATAACGATATTTATTTTTTGTGTCCAAAAGTTAAATTTTCAAACAGTAATGGCAACGTTAATTTTTTCACGATATTTTCCTGCTTTTTCTCGGCCCAGGATGAAACACTGAATATACTTTATTTTAATCAAAAATTATTTTATGAGCCCTGCCCGGAAGGTATGAGACCTTGAGATGAACCAGAAGTAAGAGTTAATTCTTATCAATCCCGATGATATCCCCTTAAAAGCACTTCCCTTTTAAAGCCACATCCTTTTTTCAGCGATCCTCCCACTTGTGGAAGCACTCCTTAAAGTCTACTTTTTTAAAAGCTAACAGCTGCTTCGTTATGTTCTGTTCTTTTTTTCAGAGGATGGTTCAACTTGGGAAACAGTTTTTTATCACAAGGAACCAGGTCAGATTTTCATAAGGGCTGCCGAAGTTTTGTAAGGCCGTGTTTCGCCAGAAATTGACGAATAAGTTGCAGTGAATAGGGAGGTGCGTCTGAGTCACCTAATCGCTTCAGAACTTCCCGTTAATGCTCTTTGTGTATCCTCCGATATGTAGCATAATCATGGTGCACATCACTTTTGAGGTTCCACATTTTGAGGTGTTTGGCCCTTGCTGGCCGACCAGAGCGAGGATCACTTTCAACTAAAAACCACTTTTAAATCCCGTAAAACATTTTATACTTTAAGGATTTACATAAATAAATCCTTGGAGTCCTTGATAATGCTTGATGTTTTTGTGCTGCAAAAGTAAGACGGTGTTGTGTAAGGAACAGAAATTGAAGAAATTCGCCAGAAATTGTTGAATAAGCTGCGATATAAACTGGTATCTTACTTAGTACGGGAGCTTTGCAGAGGTCGCCCCTAAATGGCAAATATATGCTTTTGAAAATAGCACAACTAGGTCGAAAGTTAGAGCACAAGGATGGATATTTCCAGATAGACCTCGCAACTGGTTGTGAATCAAAGAAATAAAACTTTGCGATAATCAAGGAATGGAAATTTATATGGAGGAAAGAATACTGGTCACAAAAAGGTGGGACGTGATTGGAGTTTTCAAAATGAACCGTAGAGATTCTCTAAACTAGAATATTGAGATGGTTTAGCCAAGAACTCATCTCGATTTCACTGGTTTTGCTGTGTGAATGAATCGTTGTCAACGTTATATTGTGCTTTGTCGATCGAAGCAACGCGTTCTCGCCCGAAGTAGAATAATTTATGACCACATTAAACGAACATGTGCGTTACGCCTCATCCAATTCTCCAGGCAATAATTTTCAGGCAAAACATCGATTCACACCCAGTTCTTCAATTAAAAATATCAATAACGTTTCCCCATTATTTCACCGTTCGCGATAATAAAAGGAAAATTCAACCGTTTTACTCTGAAATATTTTAAAGCTTGATACCAAAACCATGTGGGTGACCACAGAACTTCATTTAACGGTCACACCTCAGTAAAATTTCATAACGGTCACACGGGGCGTGAGGCACCACAGCGATTTTAAATATTGCTACTAATTAAAGAGTTTTTAATATTTTCAATTCGAGGAGATGTTTTCATATTTTTTAAATATGATAAAATAAGGCCAAACAGTTTTTTTGTTAAAATTTTTATTTACAACCAATTTTAAAAATTAACAAAGAAAAAATTCAGAAATACTTTTAAATATTTGTTTGCAATCTGCTGGCAAATAAAAAAGCAGTTGATGAAATTCATAAAAATTCAAGGTGTATTAAAAAAAGCAACAGAGTTTAAATCAAATAAAACGCGCGAAGAAAATGAATTGAATTGATTAAATTTAAAATGAAAATAGAAAATTTTAAGGTGATTCAAAATGATATGATTAAGATTAGTTGCAAAGAATTCAAGGTGAATTAAACGAAACTAAGCAAACATTACTGAATTAAGTAACCGTAGATGAATTTAAGTAATTTAAAAAAATGCAAAATATTTGAAATTCTACGAAATCCCTCACCTCTTGCGAATTAGTGGTTTAAAGGAATTATAAAAATTATAAAATACTATGAGAGTCAAAGAAATTTGATATTTTCTGAAATCCTAGAAAATTTATTAAATTACCTTAAGAGCTTTCAATATCATAAAATCACAGAAATCCTCGAAATCACCTTGAAATTTTAGTAATTTTGTGATAAAGCCCTTGGAATTTTTTTAAAATACTTTAAAATATTTAATGCCCTTTGAAATTCAATAAAATTACTGAAAAATGCTTTGAACTTTTAAAAATATCCTGAAATATTCAAAATGGTTTTAAATCTCTTGAAATGTTTTGAATATCTTAACAATTCTTTTTAATCTTTTAACTATACATCAAATCTTTAAAATCTGTTTGAAATACTTGAAGCCCTTACAAATCTTCTGCAATTCCTTGAAACTTTTTAAAGCTCTTAAAAATTCCCTACAATTTAAAAAAATTCCCTTAAATCTTCACAATTCTTTTGGTAATCTTTTAATAATGTCTGAAAATATTTGAAAATATTTGAAATATAACGATTTTCTTCCATTCTTGTGAAACAATTCTTTGATATCCATTGTTATATTATAAAACTCCATGAAATTTCTTTTGAAATTTTATAAAATTCGTTAAAACCGCACGAAAATGTTTAAAATTCCTCCAAATCACTCAAATCCTCGGAAATTCCTTGCAAATTTTCAAAGCTGTTTAAAATCCCTTAGGAATTCTCTAAAAATATCCTTGAAAAATTGTGCAGTACCCAAACATATTTTCAATAGTTTGACATCCTTTGAAACCTTTTCAAACTATTGAACATTACTTGAGAATTTAAAAAGACCTTGAAATGTTAGAAATTGTTCGGAATACCTTCAAACTATTCAAATCTATTAAAAATTTCGTGAAAAATTGTTAAATTCCCAAAAATATTTCGAATCCTTTGCAATTCAAATACATTCAAAGCAAACTGAAGAAACGACATTTTTTTATTTTTAAAAGAGACCGAAAAGTGATTTTAAAAAAGTTAAACTGAAATGATACAAAGTGAAAATTCTTGACCTTTCCCTGTCTTTTCCTGAACATCAAAGTTCCTGAGTTTTCTCTTATTTTCAGGTTTTTCCTAACTTGCGGCACTCCTAAATTTGTGAAAACATGCAATTGAAAGAATTTTCATTACAAATGTTTTCCAGAATCACCTCAAGCAATGTTCAGCTTTTCTCTGCCACTAGTTAAGTGATTTTCTTTAGAAGAAAGAACAACATTCCGCACACGTGCGAGTTAAGTTCACTTTTGCAAATAGAAGAAAGACTTGCGAACCAGAAAGAAAATCTCTTCAAAAACCTGGCACAGGCTTATTGTCGATCCCTTTCTGTTCCCTCAACGAGCAAACCCTCTTTGTCCTCTTTCCACTTTAGGAGATCCGATCCCTTGGTTCCTGAACGCTCCGACGAGAACAATGCAAGCGGACGAAAGGTCTCCTGACTTCCGATGAGAGTAGCCATAGAGCAAAAAAGAAGAATCATATAAAAAGAGATAAAAACAGAATCGTTATCGTAATTATTGTCAGAAGACGCTGGTGTGCGGGAGTGGCAAAAATAAGAAGATAAATAAGACGATTCCACTTGATTTCTAATATTACTTGAGGTTCTGGATATAATTAAATGTTCGAAGACCTTATAAAACATACAACTATCCAAAATTTACCCAGCGTTTCCCGGGCAGTAGTAAATTGCACCACTTCTTTAAAAATGTAAAACCTAGTAACTACCGAGGGCCTGCTCACTACGAAGGTTTGCAATCTTAAAACTGTGCATGCGGCTATATGTATTTAATTCTTAAAGAGATTTCCAAGATTTCGTTGAGATTGCTGGAAGTTTCGATATTTCTAACTTCTGTTCACAAAAAGAACTCACGTGAGATTCTATAGACTCGGGTGAACCCGGCGTCTTTCGAATTCAGTCGGTGATTGTTCCACGCATAGGAGCTATGCCGGAATACTCCACACCTCATCATCTCAATGATGAATTTCCCCTAGATTCTCAATATGCATCTGTTTGGCTCAAATTTGTTGCAACTCAATTGAACATCGATTTTGGCGTACTTTCGAGCATCAGCGATTTTCTGTGTTGCGGACGATGTGTACGAACAACAGTAGTGAAAGATAAACTTTAAGCTGTACATTATATACACAATTTTGTGACTGTTACAACATTTTTGCAAGAGATTTACAACAGTGTATTAAATTGAGAACATCTAGATTTCATCAGGCACTTGACTTAGTCCGTAGTTAATAATGAGAAATCAAGCTCATCCGAGAAAAAGTTTTTAAAACTCAATAATAACAGTATATATAATCATAACAGTGTCTCAGGGGGTTAGGCGCTCGGACTTGCTATTAGACGTTTAGGTTTGATCCTAATTTTGAAGCAACGTAACCGATCTGAATGAAACTTCGTAAATTTGTGGTATATGTCAATAATAATGTAAACCCTAAATACCAGCTAAAATATTTATCAGCTTATGAGATATTTAAATTTACTAAACAAAATTCTGATGGGGATATCTCGACAACGATTAATCGCAAGAAGGTTTTATTTTTACATTCAGATCAGAGAAGGTATTATATTTATGTTCAATTTGATATTATTTGCATTGTCAAATGTCCATGTCTTGAGGCACCCTAAATCCGAATAACATTTTTTTACGAATATGTCTGTTTTTCCGAAGATTTTTAATTTGTTAGCACGATAACTTTTGACATAATTGACAGATAAGATGGGCCTTTGGCATACTCTTTTAGCGTCCTAAACTAAAGGTCAAGTTAGCCATTTTTGATAAAAATCCAAAAAGTGAGCACATTTTGAAAATTTTTGAGGCCACTTTGTTTTGCAACATTATCTTCCTGTTAACCGGGGGTTATTTTTAATCTTTTACAATATTCTCAAGTTATTTATAATTAAAGTTGGCTGATTTAAGAAAAAAATCTTAAGTTTTACCAAAAATTAGATTAGTTTTTGGTAATATTAGTGTTGCACTTTAAAGTTATCTCAATGAAATTTATTTTCATCGAGATCGTTCGTTTAATTTGCGTTTACGTTTTCCTGCCCAGTAAATTGCAACCAACAACGTGAATTGGTTTCAATACTGAAAGGGCCTTAAAACTAGCCCTAACCATTCTATAAGTAGACTTGAAGAATAAATGAACGATGTACTATGAGTTCACTCAAACGAGATATGATTGCTTATTTTAAATTATATTAACTTATTAAAGAGAACCGGATTGGATTTACCTCTAAATATAAGTAAAAGGCAAGAACTTTCTTTGCACAACGAGGTCTTTATCGTTAAATAAAGTGCAAAGTCGTTACAAATTCCATTCTTTTACTATTCTTTTCTCAAGAATCAAACTAAAAATGCCCCTTAATATTTCACTAGCTAGCGCGACCATGCACAACGAGGTCTTTATCGTTAAATAAAGTGCAAAGTCGTTACAAGGATGTCGCACACACCACGTGATCATTTACAAAAATTCCCTCACTAAATGCAAACATGCACAACGAGGTCTCCTCTGAACATGGAATGCAAAGTCATTACAATCATGCATATACTAAAAAGAAATTAAATTCCCACAAACTCACTTATACTATACTAATCCAAAAGAATCAGGATAGTATCCTTGAAGTAACTTTAAGAATGGTGAAGGAGAATTCTGAGTAGTAGCTTTCTTTGAATGATGCCTCTTTTGCTTCAAAGCTCTATCTTAAGTGACAGGTAGTATGAGAAATCAAGAGAGTTGCTTCCTCATAGATCATTCAATAAGAAGAGAGACCTGGTATCGATACCGGGATAAATATATAAGGTGAATTAATCCCACGCCATCCCTACTTATTAGCCGATGGCGCACGCAATCGATCGCATGATCGAATGATTTGGTGGATCTTTTCTTAACTCTACCTGGCTATCCACTTTTGAGTCAGAGGCGTATCAATATAAATGTTCGCCCGTAGTTTTAAGATTTTATTTTAAATATGAAAATAGGACGGACCGTCTTAGTTTCAAGATTCAAAAATCCTTTTTACAGCTGTTCATAGTACTCAAAAAGACGAGCAGCTAATCAAATCAATAAATGTTTCAAAAAATATCGAGCGTAACAAGAAAATTTGAACCGGTCTGTCAACGGTTTCTGCTGCGTGCCCCGGCCAGAAATATTATTTTTTGATTTAAAATTGGTCTCGCTTTACACTATTTATGTTTTTAAATTTATAAAATTCGATTGAAAACTCTAAATTTATATTTAATCATTAGTGTTTGACATTAGTACCCTAAAAGCACGGAACGTTGCTGAAGCGCCCCTGGACTTACCGTTATTGTTATTTTTAACAACAAGCATCTCCTAAGCAAGGCAAGAAGTTGGATTCTTTAAAAAAACAGATAAGACAGCCTTACATCAGCGCTGTATTTCCCAATTTGATGGATCTATGTTGCGCTGTATCGATTTAATGCACACTCATTGAAAATTAAATCCCTACAATCAGAACTACCCGAAAATGATGCGTTTTTGTCACCTGGAGAATGTGTTGGATATCGTCAGAACTTTGGGCTTTTTCAACTTTATTATATTTTACAGAATCCTAGATTTAGATACGTTTTAAGTACATGGTGCACAATCATAAGAAGGGATTATAGCGGGCTGCATCCATTATAGTGGACTGCATCAGGGTAAAATATTAAATAATAAATAGGTAAATTACGAAAGATGTTTATCCTCACATTAATATTAGCGTTAAGCCTTAAACGTGCAGGGTTAAATGTGTCGATATAATAGCGTGTAGATTTAATCATATAAGGTTTAATGTGCATAGTTTCTTCGTGTAGAGTTTAACGTGTAGACATTAATGTGTCCAGTTTAATTTGTAGTCCTTACTAAAAGGAACATTTATATCTTGACAGGATATAACGTGTGGAATTTAATGTGCAGAGTTTAAAATGAAGAGTTTATTTGTGTAGATTTTAATATTCGAGCTATTCAATTTTCGAGGTTAGTGTAGTTAGTAGCCCCAAAAGAAAAGCTTCCAGCAGAGAGGTACAAGTCACCCAATTTTCCTCCTTTCTCTTATTTTCTAACCGCTGATATAATAAAATAAAAACATAACGTTACAAATTTTACCGTTTATCTAAATTCTATATGTTTTAGTTTGAAGCAACCCTGAGGTAACTTGACTAAACGAAAAGCTTCAAACAGAGGGCTCTAAATAACCAAATTTTCCTCGTTTTTATTCTGTCTTATTTTCTGACCACTGATGTAATAAAAAAGAAAACTGTAGCATAGCAAACTTTACTTTTTATCATAATTCTACTAACTTTGATTTAAGCTATCTCGAGGAAAATCAAGCTAAATGAAAGGTTTCCATTGTAGGAATCTAAATAACAAAATCTTCATTTTCCTTATTCTTTAACCACTAAAATAAAATAAAAAAATTGTAACATAACAACTTTAGTTATTTTCATGGATGCCAATATTTTTTACGTATCTGGATATTTTAACTGTTTCCATAAATATTCTCTATTCCAGAAGAAGTCTAATATTGCAAAATCAAAATATGTTAATTGCAAACGCTATTATTTTTAAGAAAAAATAAGAGAAAGAGTTTTTTTTATGTTTTGATAAAGCTGCAAATTGATTGAATATTATATGAGATGCATTTTTTAGAGAAAACATATTTACATCTACAAAAACCTGTGCTTACAATAATTTGTTGAACTATTAAAAGCTGGTTTATGGTCCTTTAAAAAAAATTTTAAATGCTAGAATTTATTAATTTTGCGTTCCATCAAAAAATGTCACTAAGGTCGGTTGCAAATCTTGTAATCCTTGTTTGAATTCTGTTCTAATTGAACAATAATTGATATAATATATCTAACATATTGACGATTATTATTAAAATTCAAACTAAAGAATCATCATTGTGGACAAACAGAACACTGTACTTTATTATAGTAAATTTCAGAAATATTTTATTTTAATAGATTGAACGAAAAAATATGTAAACTTTAAAGTTTTGTTTAAATCTTAAATAGCTTAGTTTGACATTAGTTAAATGTAAGAAATTTAAATTGATTATAATAGATAATTCTTTAAGTTAAAAAAATCTTTCAATACTCGCCGTAACATATTCTAGTTTTTACATAGTTATCGTATATTTAAATAGAAAAGGGGAAACTTTGCGAAAATAGGAAAAAAGTTTAATCTTTCATAATTTAAATATTTAAACAAAGCATGCAAAATTGCATCATTTTCTGTTATACACTTAAATATTCAAGACTCTGCACATATTCAAAAGTGAACGATTTTAAATTGCCATTTGTTAAAAGTAAAACTTTTTCAATTGCAAAATTTTCAAACTTAAGCCATTCCAAGAAAATTTCGAAATTAAATACATTTAAAATATAAATCTTAAAAATTAAATAATTCGCAAAAAATTCCATTTTTGATCTTTAAAATATAAGAGTTTGTCTTCTTTGCTTCTAATTCCGGCTGCGATAAAACCTTATATTAAAATAAAAGTTACAGATTACTACAAAAGCCGATTCAGCTGCTTTATCATTTATTTTAATTTATGATTATTAATTATACTTTATAGTAGATACTTTGAATAAAAACATATATTTTAATTTGATAATTAGGAAATACAAAAATGTGTAATAAGTGCGCGTACCATGACTTTTTCAAGTTTAATATAACCTAGATGAGATATAAATTACAATTGAAATAACTGTCTGACTATGTTATAATTTAAACTGATCTTTAAATTAAATAAAAAACGTAGTTCATTCTAGAGGAGTTCATTGTAGAATCTTGAAGACAAGGTTTATGATTCGATTAACAATGCTTTTCACAATCTGTGCAGCGGACAGGTGGCCAAACTGCATTTCCGGAAGAGTGGATATCCAAGAGGCTCTTTTCCTTCAAAAGAAGTGGAAAGTACTATCGCTTAATGATATAATAAAGAAAGTTTTCGAATCATTTTCCTTGTACGATTAGAAAAAGACGAGAAACTGAGAGAGCGTCCAGAAAATCGCATAAATCCTTACTTCCTAGATGGCGGGGGGGGGGGGGGGGAGTGCAAAATGCAAGTGAAAAAATAAGTCCTCTTTTCTATTCAGGGCTTCTTATTTTAATGTGCATGCGTTGTAGAGCGGATTTTTTTTCGGAATAGCAAAAATTTTAATTCAAATATTCTTAACAAACAATCATTATTATAAATAATATTTAGAAGATTATAAGATGTTAAATCCTTCTTTTTGTTATTTTAACGTCTGGGTATATATTACATGTATGTAGACAATAGTCAAATCGACCAACTCCAGACAAAATGTTACTATTAGTTACCTATTAGTTCTCCATTCCATATTTTTTTTCATTTTTCATTTTATTTTGAATTTTCCATTCATTTTGTCTGGAGTTGGTCGATTTGACTATTGTCTACATACATGCAATCATTATTAAATGTACAGAAATTTTACATCCATCCATCTTCTTACTTGTATCGAATGCAGAATAAAACTACAACATGATTTTATTGAGTAAAAGAAATGTTTAGTAGATTATAAATTTTCTATATTGAATAAGTTCTTAATAATAATTTTGTAATTTTTCTATTTCAAATAGTACCCACATTTTTGTTTCTAATTTATAAAGAAAAGTTCTGGCACTATAATGAAAATTGTATAATTTTATTCCAGTATATTTTATTGACATAAAATAAATACCATCAGTTATACATGTGATGCAGTTTAACTGAAGACTTAATTAAAAATATGTTAAAAAATCATCCGCCCAATTTATTCCGTCGGATTGAGATTTCGTTAGAGTCGTGCGGAATCTATTGATGCTGGGAAATCCATAAAGCATTTGCTGATTCTGAATATATAATTAGAGATTAATTGAAACTTTAGCATGTTTTTGGAAAAATGTCAGATTCAGATAAATTGTCAATATCTCAGAGAAACCTTTAGAAAATAGTTTTAAAAATGAGGAAAAATTATTATAAATAAAAAACAATGCCAGACTCGAATCTCAGAATTATTATGTCTATATTTCTGGTTAAATTTATTTCAAGACATTAATTGATTCGCACGTTAATCCCTAAATTGAAATGATCACTGGTGCAGTCCTAAAAGAAATTGGCCCGAGGTTACATTTCATAAAATACGTTAGCACTTTAAAAGTTGGTATGGGGGTCGAAAAATCGTATTTTCTATTAAAAATTAAAATACATTCTTGAAAATTAATTTTTTAATTAAAGGTTCATCTCGTTGGTTAAAAATTGAACTATGTTTATAAACAATCGTTTCATGTTCGGTTGAAATTAAATTTCTTTAACTAAAAATTCAACTATTCCATTTTTTGATTAAACTTAGCTTTTGCAATTAAAAATTTTATTATTTGGTTAAAATTTTATCTTTTTAGTTGAAAGTTTAACGCAACTATTTTTTTAAAATAAACTTTGATGTTAAAAATTATACTGTTTTTCAGAAAAGTCATCCTTTTGGCTTAAAAACTCAAGAGTTTGGTAGAAAATTAAACTATTTGGTTTAAACTTTATAGTGTATATTGTATAAGTTGGAAATTGATGTATTTTATTGAAAAAGTCCTCTTTTTGGGTACAAAATAATCATCTTTTTGTGTAAAAAATAGTTGTCTTTTTGGGTACAAAAAGTAGTCCTTTTGGATACAACCTTCGTGTTGAAAATTCAATTGTTGGTATAAATTCAAATATTTAGTTAAAAAGCCATCTTTTTGTGTAGACAAGTATTCTCGTTTGTTGAAAGTTTAACTTTTTCGTTGAGAATTCGACTATCTTTTTGGAAATTCATCTTTCTTGATTGAAAATTATCGTTTTTTTTTGTTAAACATTCATCTTTTCTGATTTTAAGGTGCACTTTTTTCCAAAAAATTTCACTTTTGTGCTTGAAAACTTTAATCTTTTATTGAAAATTCATCATTCGTGTTAGAAACGTCATCTTTGTTAATTAAAAATTAACTTTTTTGATAAAAATTCAAATATCTTCTAAAAAGTCATGTGAAGTCTAAAAAAGCATGAAAAATCAAATGTTTGAATTTAAATTTTTTTTGTTTGAACATTTGACCATTTTATCAAAAATGAATTTTTGTATACTAAATAGTTCAACTATTTTATTAGTTGTTTATTAGTTTATTTATTATTTTATTAGAAATTGAACTATTTTGTTAAAGTCATAATTTTGGGTTAAAATTTGACTATGTTGTTTGCTTAAATGTTAAACTGTTTTTTAGAAAAACTACTTATTATTTTTATTTATTATTTTTTTTGTGGGAAATTCGTCTCTTTTTGTTGAAAAGTCATCTATTTAAGTAGAAAATATCTTTTGATTGAAAATCCAATTATTTTGTACAAAATGCAATATATTTCGGCTATAATCGTAGGTATTTAATTTGTTTCGTGTTGAATTTACAATCTTCTCTGATTCAATTTTATTTAAAAAAATTAAAACCCCCCAAATTGGTAAAATAGTTTATGGCTAGCCCATAACTAGAAACGAATTTCGTGAAATCCGATAAATGGGTAAAGGCAAAATGTAACCTCACCTTGCAACTAATTCGTTCTATTTAGCACCTTTGGCATTCAAATTAAATTTCAAAAGTTGCACATTTGCATACATTTTTATCTCTGGTTGTCAAAATACCAAAAATGTCAAAACTGTCTGCTATTTTAGCGTGCTCACTTCGCGTCGTCGATCGGTGCGCTTATTTAAAATTATGAAATATGCAAGTCAATCTTTGCAACAAAAGTTAATTATTGTAAACAATTCTTCGGTCACAAAACAGACTTATAAAATGAAAGTTGAAATAATTATTTTATTTTACTTATTTATAAATAAATAATCGACTTTAAATTTAAAGGAAGAAATACCTTCTTCATCACAAATAAAAATGTAAGATAATGTTTAATTTCTGTATGCACTTTACAATTATTTTTTGCTGCAAAGAATGATAAAAAAACATTGAAAAAATCATTTTCAAGAAGAACACCACCGATAACCAATCCGGTAAATTTTGCGCGAAAAAATTATTTATTATTAATTAATTGTTAATTATCTATTAAATTATTATTAATTAATTGTTAAACAATCCATTTTTGACTATTTAGGTACAAATCCACTTGCTTTAAACTATTTTTTTTGATAATTTATATACCGAAAATTAATTTTATTGTAAAATAAATAGCAATATATCACTTTTAAATATTTTCTTGTATGTCAAAGTCAATAAAAATGATTTTAATGTCAACATTTCTTATGTTTTATTGTTGCAACATATTTCAAAGCCATTTCCATTAATGCATATCACACATTATAAGGTGAAATAGTCGAAAAATTTACCGTGACTCTAAGAGAATAGTGAAAATGTCGACTTTTTCGATTATTTAAAACTTAAAAGTCAATTAGGTAGGATAAAAAATATGTTGACGGAATTATTTCTATACAGGTATAAATCGACTTGCTTTAAACTATGTTTTTTAATAATTTAAATCTCAAAAAAATTGTTTACCGTTCAAATTGTAATAAGTCCTTCGTTTTTTTCAGATTTTTAGCGATATATCTACTATGAGGAGACTGAAGAAATTTTTAAAGAAACTTTATTGGAATGTTTTTGACTCCTAAAAGAAAGTTTTCATTGATATCAGAACTTTGCGCAAACAATTTTTTTTCGATTTTAAGTTTTTATTTATATGAATATGGATAATGCAGTGTATGTTGCATTGTCTGTCAATAAAAAAGAACTCGAATAAATACAGTCTCACATTATAATAGGCAGTAAATTTTTATTAATTGTCACATTAATATTGTATAAGTAATTATTTTTATAAATTATATATGCTTATTTAACATTATAATATTTTAGTTAATTTTCAATATTATTTTCAATACTTTTACATTTGAAACCTCTGAATAGGATTTAAAATTATTGCATTGTTTGTAGAGTATTAAAATCGGACTTAAAATTTTGTAGAAATTATAATAGGGCTTCCATAAATCACGAGGCCCAATTATTGCACTTTTGACCCCCCCCCCCATATGACCCAACG